>PVIH01023511.1:0-24731 GCA_004025045.1 Sigmodon hispidus | reverse complement strand
TGGTGGATGATATCTTTTATGCATTGTTGTATACGGTTAGCCAAAATTTTGTTAAGAATTTTCGCATCAATATTCATGAGGGAAATTGGTCTGTAATTCTCCTTCTTTGTTGTGTCTTTGAGTGGCTTGGGTATTAGGGTGATTGTAGCCTCATAAAAGGAATTTGGTAATATTCCTTCAGTTTCTACTGTGTGAAATATTTTCCTTTCTTAAATGCCATGGGCAGCTTCTATGCTCCCTCTAACAAGGATGTGTCTAGTTAAGCATCATAATGCCAAGGGAAGCAGAGATGCTTGGGAGAGGATTGGTGGGGGAGAGGGAGAGGTGTTTTCTCTGGGGAAACTGGCAGTATGTCACTGTGATGATAGGTAAAGATCGCCTGATACAAGAGGAACAGAAAAACATTTTTAAATTATTTTAAATACACTGAAAGAACATACACACATTGTCTGCTACTCCTAGGGCTTCACAGCATTGGTTTGCTGAGTTCTCACAGTGTTCCCACAAAAGACATAGAGACCTTTTCTATTTTACAAGATAATTGGCAGATGGGCAAGGCCACAGATTCCATGCTGTGCTTGGGGTCTCTTGCACTATGACTTTGTACAGACCTGACTCTAGGCAGAAGCAGGCTAGCACTGGAGAAGCTTTTGTGGTTTGTAGAAAGGACAGCAAGTAGCAGATGGAGGAGAGGGTTGACATCCTAATCAGTTCTTATCAAGTCTTAAGATCCAGACACTGTGCTGGGATATACATAGTAAAGATGTGCTCTGCCTGGGTTCCCCCCTCACTGTCTGGGCAGCCTCTGCTAAGGGAATTTCTAATCTCAGTGTTTCTTTACCTCAGTCTATCTCTAAGATGGAAAGACAGCATAACATATTGGGTCATTTCAAGGGCTACATAGAATGAGTAGTATATGATACTGAGTACAGTTCCTCCGATCTAGAAAAGCCCATTTTGCTGTCAACACTGGCATTCTACCCATTGATTGTATGAGTCCTCATGAAGCTGCTGGTGTCTGACCTACCGGCCACAAAGCTCTGGCTGGCAGGTTCACTTGTACCAGATCGAAGGCAGGGATGGCACTTTGTGTGGCTGCTTGTCCTTAGGCCTCTGGCAGAGGATGCACCTCAGAAGGTGGTATCTCTACTCCTCAGAATGCTTGGTAAGGCCTGGAGATGTGAAGAGGGGATGCATGAGAGACTTTTTGTTTTACAGACTTGGGGTTGGGAAGAGGAAGCATGGGGCCACAATCTATGAATACCTTTGACAAGAGCACATATTTTTTCTCTTGATGGCAGGGCCTATATTTAATAACATAACCCCCAAATAGAAGAGACGTGCAATTTGGACAGTTCTGTCTGCAGAGAGCTGTCTAATCCTGATAAATGGAGTGCAGTCTTTCCCACTGTTCAGAGCCAGCATTAGATTAAACATATCAATCCTTGTTTGTTACCTTTCCCAAGCTACCAGCTAGCATCTGCTGGCCCCTGGGGATCTGTCTTCATTGGCCCTACACAAGAGGTGACAGAGTTCAGAGCTAGAGATCAGAGATAAGGAAATTGCCTTGCTTCTGATGCTCATCCAGGAAGAAATAGCCATAGAAGGTGCCATGCTGCCACCAAGACAAGGCTAGGCAATGTCCTGGTAGATAAATGCAGCTCTCCACGATGATGCTTTCTTCAGCAGAAAACTGGCTTCTGTAGTAGATACTGCTCATGACCATCATCCTGGTGCCAGTCTGCAGATGCCTCTGTTCATACTCTCCAGCCTGGGCCAGTCTCCTGAAGCTCCTGCTCATACTCATCAGTCCAGGTCCCAGCTGCCCACTTTCTCAGCATAACTGTTCTATGAGATGGAGTCATCTTACTTGACAGCCGGTTACTCTCTGCAGTCCGCATGCCAATGATGTGATCATGTCTTCATCAGTAACTAACTTGGTGTACATAGGTCAAATGTCCACCCTTAGCCCAGAGGGGAGACTTTGAAGTGTATAAGTTAAACTCCAGGCTTCCAGGACACACTTAGCCTTCCTCCAGTCCAGAGTACTCTCTCTCTTTCTCTGTGCACATGTGTGGGAGTGTGCATGTGTGTGCACATTTGTGCCAGGATGCTTGTGGACATCAGAGGACAACTTTAGGAAGTGGGTTCTCACCTTCTGCCCTCTGAGTCCTAGTATTTAAATGCAGATCATCAGACTTGGTGGTTAGAGACTTTCTGCACTGAGATATTTTGATGTCTCCCCCAACTCCTGCCTTTTAAATAAAACTTTAAGCTTATTCCAAATAGGTTGGCATCCCACAGCAGACTTGTGAGTCCACCCTGAGAGATTCTGCCGTCTCTCTGTGTTATCGATCCATGCAATCTTTGGCACTGGGGTCCTTATAGCTTTGGGTCACATAGCAGTTTGAATATATGGATCAAATAATTTCAAAAACATCGAGATAAATGCTACCATCCTCATTAATGTCAGGATGACAAATTCTTGTAAATGCAACCTCGGGTGATTTGAAATGGCGGCCTGCAGGAGAGTGGGCTGTCAAAAAGAACACACTGCCTTCATATAGACTGTCACTAGGTTCCTTCATTGCAGTTTGCCAAGGAAGCATTGTAGAACCCTGTGTTGGGAAGTCCTAAGCCCCATCTCTAAGTGCATTTTGCCTAGATCCTCATCATCTTGATGGGGACTCAAGGGCACAGTCAACCATTCTTGAGGTTCCAGGCAGTGGGGAAGGGTTGTATTGGCAGGTGAATTCATTTTACATTGGCTCTGCTGGACAGAGATGCCTGGTACTGATGGAGCAGATCTTATGAGAGCAAAACATAAAGTCATTCTGGAAGGATGTTGTGGATCAAAGCTTTGTAGTCACACTGAGCCTGGCCCTGAGCTTCTAAGGTGTCATGACAGCCAAACAGCAGGGGAGGTCCGGAAAGGATTCTGGAAGTAAGACATACCCTTTAATGGCACTCTGCCAAGGGTCTATGCCCTCTAGCTAGCTCCCCTCCCACCTCTTAATCATCCATTTAGTTATGAGCTTATCAATGGTTAATCCATTGATTAGGTCAGAGTTTTCATGATCCAACTACCTCGTAACAGCTCTATCAACTGGGGTCAAGATTTTAATGTAAGGTACTTCAGGGCATTGACACCTTAGAAGCTCAGGGCCAGGCTCAATGTGACTTCAAAGGCCTAGAAAGCAGTTCATGTTCATGCTCAGGGTTGTTTAAGGGGAGTGGGCTATGTCGATGAGTTGTCATGGAGATGTATTGGACGCACCCCTTGAGGCATCTCCAAAAGATGCCATGCATAGGAAGAAGTGGGCACACTGGCAGCTTCATGGAGGCCTGCAGAGCTGCAAAGGCAGAGGTCAGACATGATAGTTTTAGTACCACTATTGAGGAAGGTTCAGAGATACAGTGATTTGGGGCAAGCCAGGACACGTCCTCCCAAATACAAGACTGGTCATAGATTCTCTGACTGATGGAGGAGGGAACACAGGTGTCAGCAATGCTTGGCTTTGGGGGACAGAACCCTACAGTCTGGGAATGTCCAGTGAATGACTGACTAGGTATTTAATTGTGCCAAACCCAGAGTCACCTGATTCTGCTTCTAGTTGCCCTTACCCCAAACCAAGAGTCCTGTGGGTCTACCTAAACATGCAGTTTGGGAAGCACAGGCCTTTCTATAATTTCCTCAGTGCTGTGCTGTGAGCAGCGCCTCTCTCTTCAACACCCCCCCTTGTCATGCAAATGTGCCAGCTCTGGGTGAGGGCAGGGTCTGAAGAAGGGAGGATGCAAGAGTTATGGGAGAAATCAGGCACAGACAGTCCTTAGTTTCCCTTTAAGACAGATGGGCAGAGAAGAAGAATGTCTTTGTATAGCTTGTCCTATTCTAACACCTGTACCTCACAGGCTTTATTTATATATAAGATCATTTTCCCTTGCACATCTTTTAGTCATCATTGATAAACTATGACAGGACAGAGTTATCATTTTCAATCATTTTCCTCAAATGTTGACATCATTGATAAACACTTATCATTTTTAATCCTAAACCCATAATCCAACTTTCAAAAATCCAGAGGCATATAACAGACTGTTCTCAGGCTGGTAGCTCGGGTTGCTTCAAGGATGCCAGACCAAAACAAAATATCTAAGCCAGCCTGGGCATATTGCCATATCCTGAGCAGTGTATTATTAACTCTTAAGGGTCAGTGTGCCATCCTTGGGCCAAAGCTGCTGTAGTTATTATTCAAATTCTGGTGTAATATAATTTTTATATTTTATATCTTTATAGAACTTGTCTTTATGTCTAATCCTGAAATTCTGTTGTTCCATGGTCATAAGACACCACAATGACTCTGCATGTGCAACCTTCTAAAAAAGGCAGGTCCCGACATCTCATTCTTTTGTCATCTGTCCACTTTATTCTCTGTTCATCAATGTAAGTTTCTTTGTAGGGCAGAGGTAACATCAACTAATCTGTCTTTCTGTAGATACCACATTTCTAATGGGAAGGGTCTTACGATCAGAACTGTGGCCAACTTCTCTTGTTTACCTTTTTGAGTTCACTTTGTTTTGAATATATTGTTCCTGTGTAAGCACAGGGACAGGGGTTTCAAGAATGTCTCACAGCCTCATAAAGAGACCTCTGGCTTCTTTTTGTGTGCTGCAACCTCCAAGGCATAAGACAGACCTTCAAGTAGATAAGGATATCTCCCTAAGAGTGGGATGGGAGGACAGTATGTTCAGAACTGTCCTGGGGAAGCTTTGATATAATATGAAGTTTCTGGCCAAGACTAGCCCCAAGATCTGGACCAGCAGTCCTGAAGTCCCAAAGAAACACACAGAAGCTTTCATTAATTTCATGCTAATTAGCCTATGGCTCAGTCAATATAACTTGCTAACTCTTAAACTAACTTAAAATTAGCAAAATGGCTTAGTACCTTTTCTCCGAGCAGCATTTTGACTTCTTTCCTTTGTGTCTCCTGCTGTCTGTCCTTCACTCTTCCTCCTCCCAGGGTTTTCTTAGTCTGGTAGCCCCACCCACACTTCCTGTCTGCCTTCTGGCCAATCAGCATTTTATTAAACCTGTAGGAGGGACAAATATTTACAGTGTACCAGAGCATAATCCCACAGCACTTAGAAGCAGCATTTTAGGGAGAATGCATAAATAATTCATAAAAATTTCATCAGTCCAATATCCCCAAGCTGTACAAATATTAAATCTCCCAAGTATGCAATAGGTAGAGATGAAAACCAAATGTGGCATAGCAGCCATCATGCAGCTCAGCTTTGCTGGATCTTTGTCAGGCGGCTGTGCTGATTTTATGACTTCTGCTGTTTCCATCAGATATGGCTGTGGCACAGGTAACTGTCTGAACAGCTTAAGAAAGTCCAACAGTAGCTCTTTCCACAGAACTCCTGGAAGGGCAAGCCTGTCTATTCAGTGTGGCATTTCCCACCCCTACCTCAGCCCATAGCCAGTGGTTTGGAGGTCACTCACCCATGCATAATCTTGTATTTGTTTATAACCTTTTTTTTAGTTTGATGGTTTGTTTGTTGTTTATGTGGTCAGTTTCACTCAGCTGGAATCATCTGAGAAGAAAGAATTTCACTTGAAGGATTGCCTCCCTAAGATCAGCCCGTGGGATGTTTGTGGGACATTTTTTTTTCACTGATGATTGATGTTGGAAAGTCTAGCCAGATAGGAAAGGAAAGCCATCTCTGGGAATGAGGTCCTGCATTGTACAAAAAAAAAATTAACTGAGAAAGCTACTGGAAGCAAACCAGTAAGCAGGGCTCCTCTATGGTCTCTGTTCTCATCCCTGCCTGCAGGTTCCTGCTCTGAAGCCCTGCAGTGATGCCCTGGGATGCAGAAGTGTAAACCAAACAATACCTTTCCTTCCCAGGTTGCTTTTGGCTGTGATGTTTTATCACAGCAATAGAAAGAAAATCAGGATAGTCCCAGTCCTATAGAGCCACCTTTCATTCTCCACCTGTATCTGGGACTTGCTAGGCTTCACACCTGTGTTCCATGCTAGAGAGACAAACTCTTTCTGCAAATACTGGGCATGCTTGAGTAGAAGATAGGAATGTCAAATGATGTTTTTCCACTGCTGTACCCTTCCTCACCATGTCAGTACCCCCCATCTTAGTTTGGCTTTCTATTGCTGTGATGAAAAATCATGACCAAAAAGCAAGTTGGGGTTAGTGAAGAAAGGATTTAATTGGCTTACACTTCCATATCGTTGGTCATCATAGGGAATCAGGACAGGAACTCAAACAGGGCAGGAACCTGGAGGCAGGAGCTGATGCCTCCAGGTCACGGAGGAGTGCTGCTTATTGGCTTGCTCTCATGGCCTACTCAGCAGGATTTCTTATAGAACCCAGGACCTCCAGACCAGGGAAGGTACCACCTACAATGGGCGGGGCCCTCTTTCATCAGTCACTAACAGGAAAAGGCTGTAAAGCCAGATCTTATGGAGGAAGTCATTTTCTCAACCTAAGTTCCCTCAGTTTTAGGTAACTACAGCTTCTATCAAGTTGACACGAAACTATTCAGTACTGTTGCAGAATCACCCCAACATTCCTTCCTCTCAAAATTATCCTGCCAAGCAAATATCTTTTTTTTTAATAGCAGGTAAGGACCTGCTATAAAATACTTTAAGGTGAGGTGTGGTCTTTTCTGAGATTTGGGAATATTCTCTGGCCTTCCAAATGTCAGGTCTTATTAACCTTGTGTTCTTCCCTGGCCAGGCTCTGGCCCACATGGAAGTCTGCATTAGGGATCTACAGGTCTGGGGCTCTCCTCAGAAGGTTCACAGAGGACAAGAACCAAGGACAGCAGACATTCAGCTGAACTATAGAAACCCTTCTGCTCTAACATGGACCTGAAGGCTTTGCACAGGATTGGTGTGCTGGGGTGCCAGGGTCTGATCACAAAGCCTCACAATATTGTATTGAGTCAGCCACCCTATGTGCCCAGGGTCCTGGCAGAGACATGCACAGGAAATTCACGTTGTCCTCCTAATCTCCAGTTCCCTAGGTTCCCTGATGTCTCCTGAATCACTGACCTGCAGACAGACTTCAGGCTGAATGCAGTCTGTGGGTTTAGAAGTTCATGAGTGACAGCCTTGTCCCTAGTTGCATACCTGGTCCCCACTGCTCAACAGGGCATGTCTTCTGAAAAAAAAAAGAGATAGATAGAGGGGCAACACAGAGGTACTGTCAGGGACCACATGCCTATTGCTTATCTGTAGGGATGCTTCTGTATGTCACCTCTAAATCCACATGAAGCCTTGGGTATATTTAAACTCACTGCCAGCTGGATATTAGGAGAGCAGAGGCTGGTCTTCTGCAGGCTGACAGTGTGTATGAGATGTCCAGCTGGACTCTGACCCTTTTGACCTTGAGTGTGCAAGACAAGCCTCTCTGAAGAAGGAGATGCCTACCTGCTTGTCTCTCTGTGCATCTGATTGCTTCATGAAGTTTGCTGTCTCTTGTAAACTCCCTGGTGGTGTCTCCCACACAGGCACACTCTCTTCCCAGTGCTGAGGAACCACAAAGAAGGCAGATGAGTGTGGTCCCTGAGCACTAGCCTGACCTGGTCTCTGTTGAGCAGCTACTGAAATGGGATATTTCTTCATTTCCACATTTTATGATTCCTTCCAGCTGCCATACCTGCAGGATACTGATTCCTGAGTTTGTCTCAAGCATTGACAGATAGCAAACTTCTAGATGACAGATTTCCCTAGTGCAGCAGTCAGTCAGCATTGGTGAGCAGATTCAATGTTTTTGGGGGCTGATCACATGAAGCTCAAATCTGTAATAATCTGCTGATCCCAGCTCCGTCCCACATGCTCTTCCAAGTGCCCATCTTCCATATTGGACCCTTTGCTGTGTGAGGAGCTGTGACCATCGGAGAATAGCTTTTCCTTATTTTTAGTATTATCATTTTCTGTAGATGGACTGGGTACTTCATAAATGTTAACAATGACAAATCGCCAGCCCAGCGACAGTGTGATCCCGTAATGACAGTCATTACCCTGTGGCAGTGTGGTGGTTGAACGTCAGGCCCTGCCATGCAGAGAGATGGAAAGGACACCTGAGCACCAGCCTCTAGGGTTGGGATGGGGTGGAGGGCTGGGGATCAGCGTGCCGTGTGAAGAGAGAGGCCATGAGGGACAACTCTGGTTCTCTACCGTGGAAGGCCAGACCCAGGCTCAGGGAGTGGAATATCAAGGGTCCCTGTGTGAGATCCTGGAGTCATAACATCACATGTCACATGACTGCAGACTGATCCCATGAGCTGGCTGTCTCTCCTCTTACTTTCACAGTGGAGAATCCACCCAAGCCATTCTCCTGCTCTCTGGTTGCCACTGATGTCCTTAGCATTTGTTCCTCCAGCCCATCTCCATCCTTACATCTTCTTGTTGATTCCTTTCTATATCTCTGTGTCCTGTCCTCTTACAGGGACAGCTATCCCTGCTGGTCACACCCCAACAAGGTCACATGACAGGGTTTG
Source organism: Sigmodon hispidus (assembly GCA_004025045.1). Taxonomy (NCBI): domain Eukaryota; kingdom Metazoa; phylum Chordata; class Mammalia; order Rodentia; family Cricetidae; genus Sigmodon; species Sigmodon hispidus. The sequence goes on along the minus strand of PVIH01023511.1, from coordinate 16,204 downwards.
AGTGGCCATGAATGGGAGGGGGCACTGTCATCATTGAGTCTGATTAGTCCAGGTGCTAACTCTGGACTCTCAACCTCCTAAATTCCTAAGAGACCAACCTGCTTCTCAGATGATCACTTCTCACTTGGACATCTCAGCAGCCAGATGAACTAAACAGTTGAGCTCCTTCAGCACAGCACCAAAACCTTGACTGAAGAGGGCCCCTGCCATCACCCTGCCTTCTTCCTGCCTGTCCGACTATGGGAACCTCCATGGAGCATTTAAGAAAGGCAGATGTACCCTCTCACACCCTGGTGGATCTGAGAAGCTGGCAGCTGCCTGACTTTGAAATCCTGAGTTAGAGGAACATGTATTCAAGTCAGAAACTGTGTCTAATGGTTGGAAAGTGAAAGATCACCTCCCACAATGGGAACTGTCCCACAGCATAACTTCTCTACAGTGGATCATGCAAAGCTCCACCTAGGCCACCAACCCATCTCTCTGCCTACACTGGCTCATGCATGTCTATACCTACAGACATCTATGTCTGGAGCCTGGTCATGTGTCTATACCTATGCATGTAGCTATGGCTGTGTCTGTACCTGTGTGCATTCCTTTATTTATACTGGATGTTGCATGCATACCTTATTTACATAGATATCTGTTTACATGTATACCTGCTGTGCTCATATATATCTATCTGTATTGATATATGCGTCTTAATCTTTATCAGTTATTTCATGTGGGGAAATAGAGGCACAAGTTAGCTTAGCACAGACCAAATCAAGCCTCATTATTTGGGGACAGATCCAAACAACTTGGCTCTAAGTTTGATCTGTGATGGTTACGCAGAACACATGGTGTCTCTTGGGTCCTGTCTGTGGTAGTACTTCCATGTCGGGACCAGCAACCTACAAATAGCAACATGTAGATTTATTATTAATCATGAAAGCTTGACCATTAGCTTAGGCTTGTCCCAATAGCCTTTATAACTTAAATTAACCTGCGTTTATTAATCTACGTCCTGCTGCTTGGCTCAGTTGTCTCTACTCTGTAGAGTATGTCTGACCTCTTTAGTTTCTCCCTGGTTTCTCCTGTGCACCTAGATTCCTTCTCCTCTTTCTTTCTCTCCCAGGAAATCCAATCTATACTCTCCCACCAAGCTATTGGACATTCAACTTCTTATTATACCAACCACAGCTACACATTTTCACACAGTGAAAATATCATCCAACAGCTAGCCACACATAGTAGGCACCGAATAATTGGAGACATGAACACAGGGGAGAACAGGCTGCTGGTGGGGGCATAGAGTGTTATAACCCTTAACAGAGAAACCTGACAATCAGTTAAACCAAGACTACTCACATTCTTCAGTCTCCACACATGCTTGGGACTCTTAATCTAGAGAAACACCAAGATACCTGCTTAGATATCATACACGGACTTCATAGTGGTATTAGTGTCCCAAGGGATACGTGGAAGATGGAGTAAAGCTACATTGACCTAGGAAGGGCATAGGAATGAGGGGATGGGAAAGGGTGCTGGGAATATCTGTGATGGTCACTCCACAGTGAACTATCATGCCACAGTTAAAAACAGAGTACCTCAATGTTTGTCAAAGTGGACAGGCCTCACAGTAGTACAGTTATGGGACTTTTATGAATCTTGATACTACATTATTTGGGGAAGCTTAATAAGCACCCAACCTGGGCAACAGAGGGAAAGCCATGTAAATTCAAAACCAGCCTGGTTCATGTAGTGAATTCCAGGTCAGCTAGATCTCCATAATGAGACCATGTCTCAACTTTATCTAATTTTATCTCAAATGTATCTATCTCTATCTCTCTGTATCATACCATCTATCTATCTATCTATCTATCTATCTATCTATCATCTATCTATATCTAATCTATAATAAAATCTGAAGTAATTAAACGAGGAAGGGATTTCAGGATGCAGGTGGGTATATGAATGCATATTATATTGGTATTTTTATGACTTTAAGATTTTTATTACTGAAATTGGGAAGGTTGAGGAGAGAAGAGAAACTGGAGGGGGGAATTGGAGTTTGCTGGACTGAGAGTAGATGGGAAGTTGTTCCACAGTGAGATGGATCTGTAACTTCCCCTTTGTACCCGGAAAGTGCATAGGGGTTAGGGGATGGGAAGGAATGCTGGGAATATCTATGCTAGGTTTCCAGCATGCCTCAGCACCAGTCATTGTATGTCTGGCTCATTTTCATTCATGTTATGATGTAAAGATCCAAGTTCTTGCAGGGCCGGGGACTGTGATGCATTTGGAAGCCAGCTTGTCCCAGAGGGAGCCACACAGGTCAGGAGAAGACAAAGGGGAGGCCGAAGGGACAAAACAGTGAGGATGGCACTGAGACACTGTAGACAAGGGATGCCAAGATGGCTGGCATTGCCAGAGAGGCAAGAAGGAACAGTCAAGGGGTGTGGCCTGCCAAGGCCTGAGTCTCAGACCTCTGACTCCCCTGACTGTGGGGGATGCAGCTCTGCGGTTCTTCAGCCCTCTTCCTTTGATTTTCTTGCTATGGCATCAAAGCTAACCAAGAGAATTTGTTATTCGTACCCTGAGGGAGAGCATCCCACTGCTTTATCTGTGTGCTCCCCATGTTCTGTGTTCTGTTGAATATTTGTTGGATTCTTTGGGCAGGGTCTGGCTGGAGATTTTCATCTGAAAGTGAGACCAATGAGATTCAAAGAGCTAGCATGGTTGGCCTCAGGCCACAGCTGCGCACTCAGCTCTTTCCACATCCAGACAATAGAGGCCCCATGGCCAGTGAGGGCATATAGACAGGGCAGACCTCACAAAGCATGGCTGTATTTAAAATAGAATTCTTCGTGGTGATCAAGAGGCACCTTATAAGTTCCAGTTTCCTCTGCCTTGCATTGCATTGCATAGTGGTTCCAATCACGTCAAGGTTTGCCAAGGGGAATGGGGGCAGCATGCCTTTCTTGTCCTGCAGTGTTTAAAGGGTACCCACGCATGAAATGATGGTTGCTTCATCCCAGGAAGCCTGTAATTATCATTAAAATGCTTTGTGCCTGTGATTAGACAAGCCCTGCTCTGACAGGATTACTGTGAAGGAAAATGGAGTTTGTGTGGTTAAGTGGACAGAGGGCTTCCTGCCTGGGAGATTCAGGAGGTACAGCTTAGGGCATTTGTGTTGACAGAAAGGAAAACAGAAGAGTCTGGGGTGTCTAGTGTCTGGTCTCAGATCCAGTGAGTTCTCCTGGGCTCTGATGGGATAGTTTGATGCATAGGGAACAGGACCTAAGGCTGATCTGCGGATGAGCTACAGAGTGTACTTAGATGGGAAGAAAACCTGAGGGGCTGGCCATGCCTTGGCTGACATCTCAGAGCTGGGTTTATGTACACCCCAGCAAGATGCTTAGGTTGACTGACAGAAAGAAAAACTTGATGAGCAATAGCTAGGCAGGAGGTAGAGGCAGGACTTCCGGGCAGAGAGAGGAAGTAGGAGAGATAATCTGGGTGCAGGGAGATGCCAGGAGACACAGAGGGGAAACAGGGGTGCAAGGTGAAAGAGAAATTATGACATGTGATAGGTTAATATAAATGGGTTAAATTATAAGAGCTAGCAGGATAATCCTAAACGATAGGCCAAGCTTTATAGCTAATAAGTGGATATTAGATTAAAGGATAAGCAGACTACAATCCACAACTCCAGAGAAATTAGGTAACAAGAAGGACCAAAAGAGAGACAAGCATGAATACCCTTGGGAAGGGAAAGAAGATAAAAAATCTTAAGTAAATTGAAAGACTTGGGGGAGGGGTAAGGAAGAATACAGGAGGGGAAGGATGGTCAAGTTGGAGGAGAGACAGAGAGGGAGAGCAAAGAAACAGATATTTTAATAGAGGGAGTCATGAGGTTAGGGAGAAACCTGGAATCCACAAGGATGACCCCCATGGATGCCAACCCTCTGGAAACTGAAGTACAAATAAACTCTTTCTTCTATAAGCTGCTCTGGCCATGGTGCTCATCACAGCAGCAGAAAAGCATCTAATGAAGTTGCTGAGCAGAACCTGTGTGTTCCATATCTCTGCACATCAGCCAACAGCAGAAGACCCCAGCCTCTCTGTCCACTGCTCTCCACCTGCACTTGACTCATCAAGTCACAGGGCTTGGGAATCAGGATGAAGAAGGTTCATAAATGATGAGGGAATGGCAAAAGGACATTGTCACTGAACACTCAAAGCAAAGAGTATAGTGATTCCAGTACCTTCCACCATAAGGTCATTGGACATCATAGTCAGAATGGCAAAATTGACCTTGGGTTACTTGGGTAGAAAGCTAAGGTTGATAGAGCCAGGCCCTGCCTGGCTTGTCCCACAGCTGTAGGGCTCAACTGAAAGCTGCGAATATTGATCCTTCTTTCTGCCTAGCCTCAGGTCAATTCCTTATTTCCTCAGTGTAAAAAGAAGAACCTCAGAGTTTAGCCTAGGCTAGTCACACCTGCTTTGCAGGGTGGGGCTCATTTTTGATTGTAAATAATTTTCTCTTCCAGTTTTGTTTCCTGTGTCATTTTTGTCCTATGAATTTTCTCATTGGATCCAGAGTCCCACAATGAAGCACACTAAATATTAAACATTAAACAAACAGATTTCCACTGTGCTCCATGTTGCCTCATTTAGTGTCAGAATGTTCTGGAATAAGTTCCAAGGCTCCAGCTCTTATTCCCCATTTTTTCAAACCTCTTAATGCCCTATACACCTCCTCAAAGATATTCCCAGTCCATCTGGAGAGTAAAATCCTGTCTCTTGAGATGCCATCCTACCTAATCTAGGTGGCTCTAATCCTGATGTCTGGTGTCCTAACAAGAGGGAGAAGGATCCAGCAAGACCTTGGAATAAAGTCATCTTTTGTGGAGATGGAGGTGGAGGGTGGATGGTTCTAGAAGCCAGCCAAGCTGTGAAGGGGGCACTGGGGACTGAAAGAGGCATAAAGAATCTCCTAGTGTGGGAAGCACGTGACCTTGAATATCTTAAACTCAGGATTTAACTTCCAAACCATGAGGACATGGAAAACATCATTTGTTGTTGTTGTTGTTGTTACAGACTGTCCTAGAAGATGACAGGGACTACCAACAGCCCTGGACCTCATGTTGCTCTGGCAGGATAAGATGACAGGATCATGGTCACCAGCCATAGATTTGGGTGGATAGCTTCAGGAAAGGTGTCCTCTTAGCCAGGAAAGAGATATGAGTAAAGGAACTGAGTGTCTTTCTTCATTTCCATTTTCTAATAATTCTTTAAATCTTGTCTCAGAACTAGTAACATCCTAAGAAAGAGAATAGAGTCCCTGGACCACAGTTTATGCAAATGTAAACACCTCGTGTGACAGAGCAGCCACTGTTTCCCATGAGAGCTATGTGCAAGGTGGCTCGGATGCCCCGGTAATAATGCCAAGGCTTGTCATCTCTTCCCTGATTTCGAGAAAACATGAGAGTCTGGACTCTGCTCAACGGAGCTGGCAATTGGGCTAATCCAGGCTCAGCCTGCCCTTTGAGTCAGTATTGATTTTGCTCAGGCTTCTGGTCCAGGGCCGTGCTGGGTGACATCCTCAGGCTGTTTGTTGGAAGCTTTTGGAAGCCTTTTAAGTCCTTGTTCCGCAGGCTTAACCCAGGCTTTCTCTGCAAAACCATTCTCTTCTCTCAAATCCAGAAAGGTGGAGACCATGGAGTGTGTTGCTCTCTGGGATTTTATTTTGAGGGTGATATCACAGGACTTAATCAATCCAAGGGTCATAATGGGGTGATGAGGAGTTAATGCAGCTAAGCCCCCAATGCAATGCTGGGGTGTGCTCTGTGAAGCTTTTCAGGTGTCTCTACCAGCTCCCTTTGTGATTTAGGGGTACCAGCCAGTCTTGTCCTACAACTGGTGAACTCTCTGTCTATATATGGTTAGGAAATGCCAGTGGGAAGAGAATCTAGATGCCACACCCTGGTTCAGAACTGCACCCTGGCATTTGTGGCTCTTTCAACCACTCTGCATCCATTTCTTTTTAAGTACACAGGAATGGGTTGAAAAAACAGATTGTCTGAGCTGAGTGGTATGGCTCTGGGTCTGTCCTATTTTTTCAGCCTGGGTTTAGGGGACTGGGATGTCCTGAGAGGCTCCATACTGTCCCTGCCTGCCACAGAAGCCTAACAGCATTCTCTCCTTAGACAAAGTACCCCCATGCACCTTCAGAAATCTTTTCACATCTTTGCTGATACAAACATTTCACTTGGGGTTTATGCCCCACAAGCCCACCTTTCATACATTATTAAATCTTTAATGAGATAGTATATTGATTTAATGGCTACCTTGTGGCTGTGTCACTAGGCTGTAAGGCTGTTGTCCCCTTCTTCTTTAATAATGGGTTCTTCAAAATCTGAGGTGGACATAGGATTTTTGCCTAGAATAAATACGTTGCCCAGCTTTTCTTGCAGCTAGTTTTGGGTAGTGGACTGGGCTAGAGCTATAAAGGTAGAACCTCTGGGAGGGGACGTTAAAGTCTGTCCCAAGTCTGCTTCCTCGTGCTGTGGTAAACATCATGACAAAAGCAACCTGGGAAGAAAGGGTTTATTTCCATTTACAGCTTAGAGTCCGTCATAGAGAGGGAAAGTCGAAACAGGGACTAAAACAGAAACCACAGAGCATGCTGCCACAGAGGATGCTGCCACAGAGCATGCTGCCACAGAGCATGCTGCCACAGAGGATGCTGCCACAGAGCATGCTGCCACAGAGGATGCTGCCACAGAGCATGCTGTCACAGAGGATGCTGCCACAGAGGATGCTGCCACAGAGCATGCTGCCACAGAGGATGCTGCCACAGAGCATGCTGTCACAGAGGATGCTGCTACAGAGCATGCTGCCACAGAGGATGCTGCCACAGAGGATGCTGCCACAGAGCATGCTGCCACAGAGGATGCTGCCACAGAGGATGCTGTCACAGAGGATGCTGCCACAGAGCATGCTGCCACAGAGCATGCTGCCACAGAGGATGCTGCTTACTGTTTTTTTCTAATGTTCCCATGGACTTGACTACAGGTCAGGCTGAAGCAGGCATTTTCTCAATTGAGTTTTCTTCTTCTTAGATGATCCTAGTTTATGTCAAATTTACAGAAAATAGCTAGTACACATGGAGAGGTGGTCACTTTTCTTCAGTGTCTTTTTGTTTGTCTGTTTACAAGGCACTCATTAAAATGGCAGTTATGAGCCATAACTCTATTGTGAAAGAGATAGTTTGTTAAAACAATATCTTTATTGTTTTTTTAAATTTCATACTTATACATAGTAGTTTGATCATACATATTTGTTACTACCCCTTCTAACTCTCCCTAGTTCCTTCACCTCATCTTCTCTCCAAATTCATGTCCTTATTTTATTGTTATTAATAGCCCTCAGGTCTAATTAGTGGTCCTTATACACATGGGTATAAGGGCCATCCTCTGGGCAGTCCCCAAGTGAGTCTTCCTTACTGAGTAGTCATTAATTGTCAATATATCCTTAGCTAGAGATGGTGCATCAGGGGTCTCTCCACCATTCTTGCTGGGATATGAGTGACTTAATATTGTGAAGTAACTGCAGTTGTACTGAGTTGGTATATACAACCACCATGTCATGTCCCAAAGCCAGACCTTAGCTCTTCTCAACCTCCATCAGTGCTTACATTCTTTCCACACACTCTTCAGTGATGTTGCCTGAGCCTTGAATAGGTGAGGTTAAGATATGTGAGCTACCTATCAATGAACATTCATGGTCACATATATATATATATATATATATATATATATATATATATATATATATATATATCACTTTGACCAGATTTGAATGTCTGTTTTAATCACTGCCCACTTCAAAAAGGAGCACCCCAGAGCAGAGCTGAAATAGCACAAATCTATGTGTGAAGACACAAATGTTTAGAATGAGGTTTGACAATAAAATCAATTAGCAAAACAACAGGAGTAGGGTCCCCCCAAGGCCTATGGGAGAGAAGAGGCATTGAGATCACGTGATAGGGAGAAGGGAGCCATGTTCGCCAACCTCACCCAGCAGGGTCACAGGACAGAAATGAGAAAGGTGGAAAAGAGAGCAGAGCTTTGCTTACCCAAGTCTCTTCTACACAGAGTTTTCTGTCCTGCATACTTGAAATGAATCTAAACATCCTGATACTGTGAGATGATACTGTTGTACAATGTAAAGATTTGGTGCTTGAATTTGTTTAATAAAATGCCGATTAACCAGTAACCAGGCAGGAAATAGGTGGGATGACCAAATAAGGGTGATGGGAAGCAGAAGAGCAAAGTCAGGAGTCATCAGCCAGAAGCAGAAGGAACAGGGGATGAGCATGCCATGCTAATGGCACGTGATAAAGAGTGTAAGTAGAAATATGAGTTAATTTAACTGTAAGAGTTAGCTAGTAACAAGCCTGATCTCCACAGAAGGATATAATATTGCCAACATAAACAGAAAGTGTATTGTAAGCAACTTCCAAATTCTTAAAATGACAGAGACATCTGTATACCTGGACAGTCACCCAAAATTCCTTTGTAATATTGGGACACTCATCTTCAGCCTACAGACCTAGAGTCTCTGGAAGACTTTTTACTGAAGCAAGAAATTTGGAAGAATATTCTATCCATTTTGTCATAGTTCATCAGTCACTTTCCCCCATGTCCTGAAGAATGTCTGGCATTTTTCTCTGCAAAGCAGGAAACTGAAGGACCATTTTGTTCTGCCAAAGTTCAGAGGTCACTTTTCTATGGGTTCTACATGTCCACTTCATACAGCATACTGTCAGTCAGTTGAGGCAAGAACAGTTTCTTGTTTAGTGACTATCTTTTGCCACAAAATAGTTAACTCCATATGGAGCTTCTTTAATGTCCATATCCTCTTGAAGCAGATTGGTACTTCATGGAGCAGACATATATCACTGTTCAAAAAGTCCAAGTTCTTAAAATATTTTAAAAGCCATATTATATAGGTCTTTGTGGTGTTTGATGGTTAACTATATAATCAAAACATATTTTTGTATATCTAAAAAGCCTAACTAACATGAGTATAAGTTTGGTTATCATAGATGATTATTAATCTGCATTTCTTAATTATATATTACATTTAAAAAGAGTTGCATAAACATAGTATCTTAAACAAGAATAGAAATACACATAAATTATAACAAAATTGACCTTAAATTTGTATTAATAAACCAAAATTCATACTAATGTAAGTATTTTGAGATTAACAGTAGTTTTTTAGATAAAAGAGAATTCATTAATCTTTTAAAAATTATTTCTATATCACATCTCCCTTTTTTTCTTAGAAAAAGATTAACTATGACCATTAATCATTTATAATAAAAACAAACATTTTTAAAAAAACATTTGGAAATTTGGGTGTAGCTGTCCATAAACTGCTTCCTATTATTTTTCTGTGGCTTTTTTTTTTTTGCTATATTATTTAAGGACTTTATTCTTCTTTTCCTCTCTCAGGGCTACATATATTTTAAACTCACTGTAAACCAGTGAGAAGTTTTCATTTTTCTTTTTAAAATATGTCTTTACTGTATATCTCTCATTTCTTATCTCTTTTCTGTTTCTGATTATACCCATAATCTGCTAAGGTATGGCTAGGATTAAAGGTTTGGCTAAGGCAGCTGCCTGACTCCACCCAGATCCTGGTCCAGCTTTGTAGAGAGTTTAGCTTTCTAGCAGAAGTAAAATTTAGGGTCCACATTGCCACCAAGTACAGCACCACCACCCATTGTTCATGAACTCCATTTAAGTATTTGGCAACAAGGCCTCTTAAAGGACTCACAGGTGTTTTGCCTCTAACACTGAGTCAGGAGACGTCTATTATATGAGCCACATCTACGCTTGTGTTCAGCAAACATAGCGCTCCCAAGAGAATGCCGCTACTAAGAAGCCTTCTTTGACTCTGTTTTCTTTTTGTCTGTAAGAGCAATGACTTACATCTGTCACAAGATGCTTGTGCTTGTACTGAGTCTTCTGTGAGACTTCTGGAAGACGTGTTGCATCTCAGGCAGCATACAGCAAACCCACCATTTTGTATTTCAAGCCTGCATGCCGCACAGTCTCTATACCATGGCCCCTTTAGAGACACAACTTTGAAACTGTTTTTGGCTCCATTTTTATGTTTTAGAACCCTTTGAAAGCTTTATAAGGCTTTATGTGGGAGTATGAGACCCACGTTGGAACATTATTTGTAGTTATTAGTTTCTGGCTTGGACTAGCTCCGAGGTCTGGACCAGCAGTCCCAAATAAACCATCCTCAAGACCTGGCCTCAAAAAAAAAAAAAAAAAATTCAAGCAAACAAACAACATGACACAAACTCTTACAGATAGTGTTCTTTCCCTCACCCTCTGCCCAATTATCTTTGAAATCCTGATGCCCAGGGTCTTACCTCTGTAGGAGACTCCATGGGGTTCAGTTATAAACTCTCCAAAATGAGTTTTCCCAGTAAAAGGGAAACAATTTCCAAGTAAGTGGGAAATGAGATAGAGTCTGAGCAGGTACTGATGGGTATACAGCATGGAGTCAGGGCTCAGGACAGTGTTTCTACTAGAGAGAGCAAGGATTTGGGAATACAGCAGTTGTCAGGAGCTGGAGGAAGCCTCATCTGGCTCTTCTGTGGCTTCTAGAATAACTCAAGTCTGCAATCATTGCCCCTGGAATTCCAGGATGACCCAGGTCTTCAAACTTTGTCCCTGGGTGTCTGCCCATTAGACTGTGAGAAGAGGCCTTCCCTGGTCAAGCCTTGACTGTGACATTTGACTACCATGGCCCTAGGAAAGCCACATGGACAGTTTGGCGGTCCTGTTCTGCAACTAGCTTGAAGTTGCAGACTTCCAGCACTGTCTTAGATGGAAACATACAGGGCTAGGGTCTTGGGCTCAGCTCTGATCAAGGTAATGGTGCTATTTGGTAGGACAGTATAGAAAGCTAGTCTCGTCCAACCAGGGAACACTATATTTGACATGGCTTTCTAGGAAGTTTCTCTGACTTTGCCAAATGAACTAAAAAAGTAGTAAGAGTGAAACCTGAGTCTGGGTGGCCATCATAGGGCTCTGAAAGTATGGTATATTACACTATGCGAGAGGAAGACAGAGCTGGGAAGGAGACAGAATGCTAAACAAATCCAGTAGATCCTAGAGATGGAAGCAGGAGTCCAAAGGATGGTCAGTTCCATAGCTGGAGGAAGGCAGAGCCCATGAAGCAGAGCTGACCCCATTTGCCTTTGAAAGTTGTAATTGTAAGATTCCTCCTTCTACCTTGGACCTGCTAAGAATGGATATGAGCTTCACTTGGCTTCTCAAAGAACTAGGGGGAGTCTGGATCTCCCCAAAGCCATGCTTTCAGGGAAGCATGAGACTCTATCAAAGACACTTTTCCTGCCCCACTGAGCATTGTTCAGGGGCATTGTAGGAATGCAGAGTCACTATCTGAAGGAAACATGTGCATCTCATGGAACCCAATGTAAGCTCTTAGAAGGGAAATGGATACAAAATCACACACACAACTTCTGCCTGCCTTGGCCCTGTGGCTCTGGAAGAGATTTCTGGCTGAGAGAATACTCAAGTTCACTGCCCATAGGTGTTTAGGGTCATAATTGAAGGACCAGTGTTTGGAGACTGAATATGGTGCACCAGCAGTGTATGTATTGTTGGAGGTGCAGGGATGACTTTGCTCATAGCTCTTAGAGACTCCATGGTAGAAAGGCTCTTGAGCACACATTTGGGGCTACTATAAATGTGGCTGGGGTGGAATGTACACTGCTGGGGTCTTATCCTCTGTAGGTCCTTAGATGCTCACTGTTTGAGATAATCATTCTCTTTTCTTCTTCTTCAGCTGCTGAGAGACTCTAACTATATCCGTTTCTACACTGTAATCAAATATGAACTTTAAGCAACTTTTTTTTTCATAGTATTTTACCAGCCTTGCCGATGAGCCAATTTACAGAGGAGCAAAATGTCATACATACATCCTAGCCAGTGGGGTCAAGGGCAGGTGTGTGAAGGTGAGCAGGTGGGAGAAGAGGGTATGAGGAGAACGGGCAGGGAAAAGAGGATTCCATGAAGGTTGCTCAGAAAGGAAGCAGGAGATACAAGAAAAGTCAAAGAGAAGAACCTATTCGAGGCTAATTCTGGGCTTTCTGTGCTTCTGGTACATAGATGGAAACCAAAGCAAGTCTCCTGCCTCTTGAAATCACTGAAAAGTAAGGAGCTGGGTGGCAAGTGCTGTTGCCCTAGGATGTATTTTTTGGAGCTTATAGATATCAGCCTCTGTGATTGTGAGACATCGGTTGATCTCTTCTATTAGGACCTCAAACCATCACATTGCCCTGGTGAGCCTCAGTTTCCTTTTATTAAGCTGGTGAATGGGATCTTTTTGGAATCCTCCCTTCATGCCAGGCACTGGCTGTCTCACACGCATTAATATCTGTAGAAGCCCATGAAGTAAGCATTGCCATTTCCTCATTGATAGAAGGTGAAGGAGTGAGCAGTAACAAGGCTAAGATACTGGTCCTAAGGTCAGTCTCTTAGTCAGGGTTTCTGTTGCTGTGAAGAGACATTATGAGCACAGCGACTCTTATGAAACATTTAATTGGGGTGGCTTACAGTTCAGAGATTTAGTCCATTGTCATGATGGTGGGACATGGTGGCCTGTAGGCAGACATGGTGCTGGAGCAAAAGCTGTGAGTTCTGTACCTTGATCATCAGGCAGCAGGAAGTGAACTCTCTAACATACTGAGTGTGGCTTGAGCAAAGGAGGTCTTAAAGCCCCCTCTCCCATTGACACACTTTCTCCAATAAAGTCACACCTCATAATAGGACTCCCTTTGGGGGCCATTTTCTTTCAAATCACTTTAGTCAGACATGAAAAGTCTGACATTAACAGTTGGATTTCTGAGTTTAGGCATGTAACCTTCCAGCAACTGGAAGATGGGTTCAAAACTAGATTTGTCCCCAGCATGTGTGTGTGTGTGTGTATTTTGTTTTGTTGTTTTGTAGAGCATAGGAGTTATATGAAATGACCTGATATGTGAAAGATACCCAGCTCAGGACCTAGAATAGGGTCAATACTTGACTAATAATGATGACGATAATGATGTATTTATGACCATAATGCTGTATTCTGAATTATCATGGCAACAGTGATAACATTGACGGGGACTATAATAATGATGATGGTAGGTAGGAAAATGGTTGATAGTGATGATGGTGATATATTAATATTGATTTTGTGATGGTAGAGGTGGTGATGGTGATGTTAGTGATGAAAATAGTGATGGTAGTGATTATAATGGTGATGATGGTGTTATGATAATATTGGCAATGGTGATGATCATGACCAGGAGAGAAATGATGATAACTATTGTGATTTTAGGAGAAAAATGGTAATATACTTGCTACCGTTACTGTCCAGAGCATAGAAACAAACAACACAATATCCAATAGTGAGAATGTCAGACATAAGCCAAAGAAAAAGACGCAATATCCACATGACCTGCCACAGTGGTCATAAAGAGGGGATGAGTCTGTATTCTAGGTTGGGCTTGTTGGTTAGAACCAAGTTGTGGGATCAGGGTGTGTATCAGATGTGAATCTAAGAGATGGGAGTCTACTGATACAGTACAAGACATTTCAACCTCAACACTATTAATATTTGAGGTTGGATCATTTCTTGTGATGTGGGTTACCCTGCACACTGTACGCTGTTTAACAAAATCTTTTTCCTCTATCCATTAGATGCCTGTGGACACCAACCCTGTCTCTGGACTTGGTATCTTGTCTTCTGGGGCACAAAAGCACCCCAACTGAGAACCACTGATGTGTGAAGGGAAATGTGGTAAGCATGCTTCTCAGGCTACTGTCCTAGAGAAATAGATATGTGGGACTCCAAAGCTGGCATGAACTTTTGCCTGTTTCATGCTGCAGGTTCTTAGCAGCTGCAATAATGCCAGGCCCATCGTGGAAATTCAGTGGACATTGTTGACCAAGTGGGCAGATAGTTCCTCAGTGAATGGAAAGAATGCTGCAGTACATATGAGAAAGGAACAGTGCCTTTGTTTTAGTCTAGTTAGACTATTGGACGTGTCAATGCATTCACCAAGTTGTCTATTGAATGTACAAGCCTGAGTTTCTAAGAGATAGGTGTTAACTCTGGGAACCTCTATGCAGGCTTGTGAAATTTAGAACCATGAAGCTGCTTCAGGTGTTCTGGGACAAGTGTGTATTTGAATAGAGAGGCTAAGAAGATGTTCTAGTCCACTGATGCTTAGGACTCAGAGAAACTGGGTTACATGATGGAAAGTGATCTAGAGCAGGGAAAGGGAACGAGATACCAAAGCCGCTGAGAAAATGGTGCTGGCAGAGGGACTGTCCCATTTTGGCCAATGAAGTGGCCTTTGGAATTGGCTGCATCTAGCAGTCCAAGAGACTCACACAGAACTTGGTTGAGTAAGACTAGGAAGATGAGGACCACAGGCGTGCATTTGAGAGATATCAGGGAGTAAGGCACCAGAGGCTGCTGAACAGTGTGGGTCAGGAAGAATAGGGAAGTAATGGAAGCAAAGCTATCTTGACTCTTGTTAAAATGGGGAGAGGGTTTTTTCAAGACTGCTGCCATGGGAGAGAGAGGTTGTGTGGGAGGAGGTCAGCAAGGGGAGGCTCCTGGGGCAGGAGGGAAGGCTTGCTGTTCTCACCCAGGGAAAGTTAATAACTTAGAGAATCAGTGTGGGAATAAGGACTTTGCTATGTTACTAGTGGTGAGAGATTCCTGCTAGACTGATGTAGCAATAGTCTCACTAACGGCAGGCCAAAGTCAGTGCTTGTGGGAGAACCAGGCTCAGAAATAACTAATGGTTTAGTTTGGGGTGGGTACCCTTGTCAGAGCTAAGGGCAGAGAGAAAGGGGGAGTGAGGGAGAGGGGAGGGGAGGGGGAGAGGGAGAGAGAGACTGTGCACTGGGATAATTATTGGTGAGCAGAGCAGCAAAGCAGATCTTCCTGGGCCAGGTTTTGGAGAGCTGTATTGGCTGTTCCAGAGGCTGCCAGGTTCTCAGCAACCCACGAGGGAAACTGCAGATGGATCTTGCTCTCTGGTAATCTTCTAATCAACATGACTTTGAGGACAAGCCACACTAATTCCATACCACAGAGCTTTGAGAGCTTTGGATTCTGAGAGCCTCTGGCCAGGCTGCTGTGAGTTTATGATCATTGAGCCTGGTGTTGGACACAAACAGAAAAAGAATGGTCCAGTCCCTTGTGGAGACCATCACTTCAAACCTTCTGCTCCACCACAAGTACGGAAGTGTCTCTAGTGTGGTCAGTGGTCCCCACCTACAGATGTCCTTCCATTCCCTCAGGTGGAGAGAGAACGGTGACCTTGGTTCCAGTCAGCCTGACACTTGCAGAATCGATGATCACAGGACTAAATTAAGCCGAAGGTTGAGTTGTGCCCTTGGCAAAGCTTCCATTTGAGATGTGAGCCTGGGTAAGTGTGACCCTCCCAGCAGTGTCTGACGTGAACAACACTGCAGCACATTTACTGCTGCTGCTGTTTCTATTTTTGTGTTTGTTGTTGTTGTATATTTATCACCTGATTCCAGTGCACAGATAGGCGATTTGTCAGCACCATTTTCCTGTGCTCTGTGACAGTGGCCTTAGCACCTATCCATCGCTTCCTGGGATTCTGCGGTCATGGTCAAGAACAGAGCTGTGCAGGAAATGATCAGTGAGAAGAAGCATGTGGGAAAGCTAGTCCGATGGTGGAGGTCAGTTAGGAGAGTGAAACAGAAGTTTCATATTCCTTCTGTTCTTCTCAGGCCACCAAACATTATCAATTGTTTCATGAGGCTTTTCTTTTTATCTGCTTGGACAGGCACATTGCTGAGAGGATGGTGACAATGGTGGATGTGAGATAAGATACATATATTACACTCACTATCCCACCAACCCATGCATTTACTCCTCACCTTTCCTTCTACCCACCCATCCACTGATCTCCTCATCCACCCTCCCCATCTACCTCACCATCCATCCATCCACCACCCATCCATCCATCTACCTTAACCACCCACCACCCACCCATCCATCCACCCACCCATCCACTGATCTCCTCATCCACCCTCCCCATCTACCTCACTATCTACTTAACCACCCACCACCC
>PVIH01023510.1:0-24679 GCA_004025045.1 Sigmodon hispidus | reverse complement strand
CTTGAGATTGACAGAAGACTCACCTAGATTTCATTTTAAATGGATGATTTTAGAATGAGTTTGGCTGGGCCTTTAATTCTAGCATTCAAGAGGCAGAGGCAGTGGATCTCTGTGAGTTCTAGGACAGCCTGGTCTCTAGAACAAGTTCCAGGACAGCCCAGGTTGTACAGAAAACCAAGTTATATATATATATATATATGTGTGTGTGTGTGTGTGTGTGTGTGTGTGTGTGTGTGTATGAGATAAATAGAACAAGTCTGACCTAGAGAAGTGGTGGTAGCATCCTTGGTATTTCTTATAGTCAAGCGTCACCTTGGTCTACAGAGATGGTCCAAGGACTAGATCCCTGGTCCAACCCAGTGTAGAGAAGACACAGGACACAAGGTGGAAAGACCTTGTGACTGCCTGGAAACCCAGCAGAGCTTGTGACTGCCTGGAAACCCAGCAGAGATGATCATGTGATTTCCTAAGTGATCAGACACTCAGTGCTTAGGAAGGGTCGTGTGTCTATAGACCCAAGTGTTACTCTTCCAAAATTTGCATGCAATCAGTCATAGAATATTTTATTTAAACATTCATAATTTTCAGTGAGGGTTTCAATAGTTTAATCCAAAAACTCAATATGAACAAAGATGAAGGCACAGGTTCATATGGGCTAGTGACTTGAGACCAGAAGGGACAGTTGATTTTCTTCTTTTTTAAAACAATTTTTGGTTTTTGAAGACAGAGTCTCTGGCAATCCTGGAATTCACTGTTGACTAGGTTGGCCTTGAACTCACAGAGATCCACCTTCCTCTGCCTCCTGATTGCTGGGATTAAAAGCATGTGCAAGTACTGACAACAGTTGATTCTTACAAATCATTTATAATTAAGCAAAGTTAAACAAGAGATAATTTTTTAAATTAAATTTGTTTTTATATTTTATGTTCATTAGAAATTTTATTCACATTTTCCTTTTGTTAGTATTCACTTGCACGTTAGAATATTATGTGTATTATATTTCAAGGTAAGAAAAGACATGCCCAGGAGCTGGGCATGTATTTCAGTTGTTTGATGGCTGGCTTAGCATGCTCAAACCCTGGGTTGAGCCCCTGCCTCTCATGAATCACAGGAGTGGTAGTACTCACCTGTAATCACAACACTCAGAAGGTGGAGGGAGGAGTATCAGAAATTATAGGTTGTCCTCAGTCACTAGTGAGTTTGAGACCAGTCTGGGCCACATGAGACCCTGGTCTATAATAATAATGACGATAATGTTGTTGTTGATGATGAAGAGATGTCTAAACACAGTCCAATAATTCAGATCTTTTTTTCACACTAGCAATGGCATCCCTTACTTTAAGATTTTATTTAGCAGAACTTTAATATTGAATTTGTTTAAAGAAAAAGGAGTAGAAAAAATTATACACTACTTCACTAACAGTATTTCTTTTATCCATATAATTGAAATGGGAAAATCTGCCACTATTATTCAACTATCTAGCTCGTTTATTTCAAAAGAAAACCTGTAAAATGATTAAGCTGGGTTGCAAAAGATGGGTCAAGTTAAAACAAACAGTACTTCTGTGATCATTTTCGGGAAACAAAACCTAAGAGAGCGAACGCCGCCCAGTTGGCATATTTAATAGCTATGTTTCAAGGGCAGGAAATGTGTGCTTTTTGAATTATAAGGGCAAATATCAGGAAGTGACATTTTCAAACCCTCTTGTAGAAAATGTTTAAAGAATAACAATTCCCAACAAATCATAGAGTCCTAAATATCTGAGTAAACTGTTTAAATCTAGCTAACTTCTAATGTGTTTTTTTCCAATGATGGGTTTTCTTTATGGTTTGACAGGTGACCTTTGTACAAGTATTTGATGTTCTGTATGGAATAGAAGAGTAGGTGGCTCACTCTTATTTTGTACAAATAACTTGTTTTTGAACTCTGTGTAGATACTCAGGTCTGCTAGAAAGACTGAGGGTCATTGAACCTACTACAACTGTCTCTGGCTTCTGGGGACCAGATGGCTTTGTCTAGTGTGCTGACTGGTTTTTATGTGAACTTGACCCAAGCTAGAGTCCTTTGGGAGAAGGGAATTAAAGTTGAGAAACACCCCCACTAGACTGTTTAGTGGCCAAGCCTGTGGGCCGTTTCTTGATAGGTGATGGATGTGGGAAGACCCAGCTCATTGTGTGCTGTGTCATACCTGGGCAGGTGGTACTGTGAGCTATATAAAAAAACATGCTGAACAAGCCATGGGGAGCTAGTCAGTAAGCAAAACCCTTCTGTGGCCTCTGTATCAGCTCCTGCCTCTAGGTTCCTGCTCTGCTTGACTTCAGCCCTGACTCCACCTAGTGATGAAGAAGTGTGAGCTGAAATAAGCCCTTTCCTCCCCCAGTTGCTGTTGCCATTGTGTTTGTCACAGCAACAGGAAACCTAAGCAAGACTTCCTGGTCCTTGGAGCCTGTCATGAACAGGGTCTATAGTCAGAAGTTTTCCTGTGTCCCTTAGCTGCTTGGTCCCAAATAAACACACAGAAGCTTAAATTAATTACAAACTGTTTGGTCTATGGCCCAGGCTGTTACTAGCTAGCTCATACATCTTAAATGAACTCATTTTATTAATCTATATATTGCCATGTTGCCGGTGGCTTACCAGTACATCTTTCACATCTTGCTTTTCCCTGAGGCTCTCAATGTCTCCCTAAATCTGCCTTTCTTTTGTATCTCTGCTTGGACTTCCTGCCTGACTCTAAGCTGCCTTGCCACAGGCCAAAACAGCTTCTTTATTAACCAATGGAAATGAAGCATATTCACAGCTTACAGAAAGACTATCCCTCAACAGGGTCCTTCTCCATTCTCCTGCATCCACATCCATTTACTTCATTGTTTATTAAATGGCTATGACATGAAGCTTGTGTGGTCAGAAGTTTCTGGCCTGTCCTAGCCCTGAGTCCAGTCCTGCAGTCCCACAGTCCTGCAGTCCCACACTGAGGCTTATATTAATTACAAACTCTTTGGCCTATGCCTTGGTTTATTACTTTCTAACTCTTATTCTTAACCCAACCCATTATTCTTTCCATGTTTAGCCATGTGGCATGGTACAGCAGTTTGAGATTGAAGCACAGTCTCCAAGTATGGCTTTGGAGGTCACTGTTGATGGGAGTTGCCAAAGACTTTCTGTACAGAGAACTGAGTGCATGATCTTTTTCTCAGTGCAGCATTCTCATCTTTCTTGTTCTGTGCCTGGCTCAAGTCTCTGTCCCCCTTCTTCCTAGAGGTCTCCTCATCTGATAGTCTTGCCTATACTTCTTGCCTGCTTTTTGGCAAATCAATGTTTTTTTTAAAACCAATATTTACAATGAAAAATATTTACAGTGTACAAAAGCATAGTGCTACAACATTTCCCCTTTTTTCTTTTTAGAACACAAACCCCAAATCTAATTTCATTTGTATACTTATTTTTTCTTAATTATCTTTAACAACTTGTAATCAACACCCTAAACAAAGACAAACATCCATAATTAATTTTTTGGGTATGTGGCCATAGTTCTCTAAATTATTTCCCATTGATTGGGGGCACTTCTAATCTTATGGGGATCCTGAGAACATTCAGCATTTTGGTCAAGTTCTGACTGAAGTATTCTGTGATGCAGAGCCATCTAAGCCAGACTCTTGAAGCTATTTTGTATGTAGAGCTCAGAGGAACCTGCCACAGAGGTGCTCTGAAATGTTGGGTCATCTGTTCTTATAGGAGGTTTTTCGGGGGGGTCTTTCTTAATTATACCTTATTTTCTTTAATCCAGAATAAATCCTCAGCCTCTCATTTTCTGTGGGAATAAAAACAAAAGCTATTCTCCAAAGTAACATATCTGTTGACTTTAATCTTGAGGTCAAGGTATTTATAAAATATATTGGATGAATTAACCCAGCAACATTTATCTTATTTTATTTTTTAAAGATTTATTTATCTATTATGTATACAATTTACAGAGGAGGATACCAGATGTGATCATAGATGGTTGTGAGCCACCATGTGGTTTTTGGGAATTGAACTCAGGACCTCTGGAAGAACAGTCAGAGCTCTTAACTCTGAACCATCTCTCCAGCCCCAGGGAGTGGCATTACTAAAGACATAACCTGCAGCACCTCTGGTTCCCACCCCCTTAGGCTCCAACTAGACTTGGTTTTTGGTGAGGCTGTGCACAGTGGAAGGGAGGCAGCGTGGGTGATTGCTCAGCCACCAAGGCTCAACACTCCCATCAGCATTTACAATCACACATCCCTTACCAGCTCTTGCTCCTTCCTCTGCAGTTAAAACAACTCAAAGACAAAACAATAACATATAGTATCCAGACTCTGTGTGATTTCCATCTTTACATGGCTTATTATATATATATATATATATGTATATATATATTTACTCTATTTCTTTTTTAAAAAACTTTTCCTATCTTTTTCTTTTCTCTCCCAAGCCTGCACATATTTTTAAATACACTGTAAACCATTTAGAGGTTTTGTTTTTTGTTTTGGTCTGAATCTGTCTTTACTGTATATATTTGTTTTTTTTTTTTAAACCACACCTTCAATCTGCCAGGGCATGGCTAGGGTTAAAGGCTGAGCTAGAGCAGCTTGCCCACCCAGCTCTTTGGTTTGTGAGACCTTAGCTTCATGGCAGAGGTACTGGCAGAAACCACAATTACCATGCCAAGTTGGGGAAATTTAGGGTCCACTCTGCCACCAAGTAGAGCACCCCCACCTCAAATCTCAAGTGTTTCAAAGCATGGCCTCTTAAAAGAGCCTCAAGGTTTTTGCTGCTAAAGCTGAGTCAGGAAGCCTGTCTTAAAGGAGCCATGTCTCTGTTTGCCACCAGCAAACAGAGTCCTCCAGAGAAAATGTTGCTACCAAGAAGACTTCTTTGACTCTGTTCCTTTTTTGTCTGTAAGGAAATAGACCTTAAATCTGTCATATGCAGCTCATGCTTGAACCAGTGCTTCCATGAGACTGTGGGAACCTGCCATGTTGCAGTTCAAGCTGGTGCCTGCCACCTGTGCTCTGCTGCCTGGTGAGCCCAGCAGAACTGGCATGTCCCATACTTGCCCATAGAATTCATGTAATCTGAGGGCCACCAGAGAAAAATGGCTGTCTCCTCTGAAGCTGAATCCTTCTAAATGAAAACTTTACAATGACACAAGCTTTATTTTACAGCGGTGGGCTGCCACCGGGGCTTGTCCTTCAGCATGGCCTGAAATCCAGTCACATGCTTCAACATCTTTATACCCACAAAGACATGTCTTCTGAAATACAGGGAATACATGAATCCTCTGCCAGCACCTAGGTCGCAGCACACTTAAAGTCTTCCTGAGTGCTTCCCCTCGACAACCACATGCAAAGGCTCCTGGGAGTACAAACTATTTCCATTTGGGAACCTTAAAGCAGATACCACTTATTATTGAGGTGCCGGTGGTGTAGTTAGTATGTGCATTTGAATTATATTAAAATGCATATAGTTTAAAGAATGTTCACCAAAGCCAAGTTTCATAGTGGAGTTCTCAGTATACACAGAGTGGGGTCACCCAGGTGAAGGAGGAGAGTAGCCCCGCTCACTGCCCATTCCCCTCCTCTGCACCCCAAGGTCCCACTGAGAAAGCTGAGCGAGCTCTGGGATCGCTGACAAGGGTTTACAGCCGTTGACGTAAACATTAAGCAATTTTCTTTCCAGTGTCCTGTTCATTCCATTCTTGTCTCCTTCCTTTATCAACTTAAGCAAACACAATATGAGCAAACACAAGTTTTCATAGTTCAGATGAAGACAAACTTGCCTGCTATGGTTTTGATCTAAAGTGTCACCCAAACACCTATTGCCAAAACCTTGTTCCAGGTGGTAATGGGTAAGCGAAACTGGTCAAAAGACAAAACCAAAAGTCATGAATAATCTGGGAAAGAATTGATAGAGAGAAGTGGGGAATAGAAGAGGCTGGGCCTGGAGTAACCAGAATACAGTATGTAAATGTATGATATTTTCAGATAACAAAATCAATAAAGAATAAAGAGAAACATTTTGTAAGACTACGAACAATAAAATCTGTGTTCCTCAGAGTGGTGCTTCTTTTGGGGAACTTTTGTTTGTCTGTTTTGTGATACAGGGCTATCCTGCACAGCAACAAAAGTAGCTTCTTAGAACTAAATTATTGTAAATTGAGATGTGAGAATTATGTTGTATTCTGAGTCATCCTGGGATTTTTTACTCTTTTGCCTCAGTTTCCCCAGTGGTGGAACTTCACGCATGTAAGTACATGTCTAACTGTTATGGAACCCTTAAAAAGTTGAGCCTAGAGGGATGTCTCTCATTGTGAGGTACACCTGTGAGGAAGACTGCAGTATCTTCCTGTCATGAGCAGCATGGTTCTTCTCCATTACTCTGTGCCAGAGCTGTAGTGAGCTGACCCTCTGAGCACCCCTCCCTGAAAGCAATGCCCCTCTAAGGGGAGTGGGATCCAAGGAGTCAGTCCAGGGTGTTTCTGATCCCAAGTTGTTCAGTGGTTGTGGTTTGCAGCTTGGGCATGCTTTGCTTTTTTCTTGTTTGTTTGTTTAGAGACCACTAATGAGTGAGTACATCTCCTGCTTATCTTTCTGAGTTTGTGATACCTCACTCAGGAGGATATTCTCCAAATCCATCCATTTGCCTGCAAATTTTAGGATATCATTTTTTCTTACTGCTGAGTAGTACTCCATTGTGTAGATATACCACAGTTTGTTAATCCATTCTTCAGTTGAGGGGCATCTAGGCTGTTTCCAGGTTCTTGCTATTACAAATAACGCTGCTATGAACATAGTTGAGCTAATGCCTTTGGAGTGTGACTGTGCATCTTTAGGGTATAAACCCAGAAGTGGTATTGCTGGGTCCTTGGGGAGACTGATTCTCAATTTTCTGAGAAACCGCCATACTGTGCTCCAGAGTGGCTGAACAAGCTTACACTCCCACCAACAATGGAGGAGTGTTCCCCTTGCTCTGCATCCTCTCCAGCATAGGCTGTCCTCTGTGTCTTTTATCTTAGCAAATCTAACAGGTGTCAGGTGATATCTCAAGGTTGTTTTGATTTGCATTTCTCTGATGGCTAAAGATGATGAGCACTTTTTCAGGTGCCTTTCAGCCATTTGTAATTCTTCTGCTGAGAATTCCCTTTCTAGTTCTAAACCCCATTTTTTGATTGGGTTATTCAAGGTTTTGGTCTCTAGATTCTTGAGTTCTTTATATATCTTAGAGATCAGTCCTCTATCACTTGTAGGGTTGGTAAAAATCTTTTCCCATTCTGTAGGCTGTCGTTTTGTCCTATTGACAGTGTCCTTGGCTTTACAGAAGCTTCCTAGCTTTAGGAGATCCCACTTATTGATTGTTGGTCTTAGTGTCTGTGCCACTGGTGTTATATTTAGGAAGTGGTCGCCTGTGCCAATTTGTAGAAGTGTATTTCCCACTTTCTTTTCTATCAAGTTTAAAGTGGCTGGGTTTATGTTGAGGTCTTTGATCCACTTGAATTTGAGTTTTGTGCAGGGTGACAGGCTCGGATCTATCTGCATTTTTCTGCACATTTCCATCCAGCTATGCCAACACCATTTGTTAAATATACTGTCTTTTTTCCATTGAATATTTTGGGCCTCTTTGTCAAAGATCAGGTGTTCATAGGTTTTTGAGTTAATGTCTGGATCCTCAATTCTATTCCATTGATCCACAAGTCTGTTTTTATGCCAGTACCAGGCTGTTTTTATTACTATAGCTCTATAGTATAACTTGAAGTATACTTGAAGGATGGTGATGCCTCCTGAGGTTCTTTTGTTGAGTAAAATTGTTTTGGCAATCCTGGCTTTCCTGTTATTCCAAATGAAATTGAGTATTGTTCTTTCAAGGTCCAAAAAAGATTGTGTTGGGATTTTGATGGGCAGTGCATTGAATCTGTAGATTGCCTTTGGTAGAATTGCCATTTTTACTATGTTGATCCTACCTATCCAGGAACATGGGAGAGCTTTCCATTTTCTGATATCCTCTTCAATTTCTTTCTTCAGTGATTTAAAATTTTTGTCCAATAGGTCTGTTACTTCTTTGGTTATAGTTACTCCAAGGTATTTAATACTATTTGCTGCTATTATGAAGGGTAATGTTTCCCTTATTTCTTTTTCAGCTCTTCTATCTTTAGTGTATAGAAGAGCTACTGATTTCTTTGAGTTAATCTTATATCCTGCTACATTGCTGAAGGTGTTTATCAGCCATAGCAGTTCCTTGGAAGAATTTTGTGGGCTACTAATGTATACAATCATATCATCTGCAGATAGAGATAGCTTCATTTCTTTTTTTCCAATTTGTATCCCCTTAATCTCCTTTCATTCTCTTATTTCTTTAGCTAAAACTTCGAGAACTATATTGAATAGATAAGGAGAGAGAGGACATCTTTGTCTAGTTCCTGATTTTAGTGGGATTGCTTTGAGTTTTTCTCCATTAAGTTTGATACTGGCTGTTGGCTTCTTGTAAATCGCCTTTATTATATTTAGGTATTCTTCCTGTATTCCTGATCTCTCCAGGGTTTTGTCATAAAGGAGTGTTGGATTTTGTCAAAGGCTTTTTCAGCATCTAAGGATATGATCATGTGGTTTTGTTCCTTTAGTTTGTTTATATGATGGATAATGTTTACTGTTTTTCCTATGTTAAACCAGCCCTGCATTTCTGGGATGAAGCCTACTTGGTCGTGGTGGATGATGTTTTTTATACATTGTTGTATATGGTTTGCTAAAATTTTGTTGAGAATTTTAGCATCAATATTCATGAGGGAAATTGGTCTGTAATTCTCCTTCTTTGTTGTGTCTTTGAGTGGCTTGGGTATTAGGGTAATTGTGGCCTCATAAAAGGAATTTGGCGATATTCCTTCAGTTTCTACTGTGTGAAATAGTTTGAGGAGTAACGGTATTAATTCTTCTTTGAATGTCTGGTAGAATTCAGCACTGAAACCATCTGGACCAGGGCTTTTATATTTGGGGAGGCTTTTAATGACAGCTTCAATTTCCTTAAGGGTTATAGGCCTGTTTAGGTAATTAATCTGATCTTCATTTAATTTTGGTAGATGGTACCTGTCCAGAAAGCTGTCCATTTCTTTGAGGTTTTCCATTTTTGTGGAATACAGATTTTCAAGTATGATCTGATAATTCTCTGGATTTCCTGGGGGGTCTATTGTTATGTCCCCCTTTTCATTTCTGAGTTTGTTGATTTGAACACACTCTCTCTCTCTGTTTTTTGATTAGTTTGGCTAAGGGCTTATCTATCTTGTTGACTTTCTCAAAGAACCAACTCTTAGATTCATTGATAATTTGTATTGTTCTTTTTGTTTCAATTGTATTGATTTCAGCTCTAAGTTTGATTATCCCTGCCATCTACTCCTAGGTTAGTTCACTTCTAATTGTTCTAAAGTTTTCAGCTGAGCTGTTAGGTCTGTAGTGTGAGATTTCTCTAGGTTTTTCATGTAAGCATCTAGCGCTATGAATTTTCCTCTTAAGACTGCTTTCATTGTGTCCCACAAGTTTGGGTACATTGTGGATTCATTTTCATTAAATTCTAGGAAGACTTTGGTTTTTTTCTTAATTTCTTCCTTGACCCAGAGATAGTTCAGCTGAGTGATGTTTAGTTTCCATGAGTTGGTAGGCTTTCTTTGATTTTTGATGTTGTTGAACTCTAATTTTAGGCCCTGGTGGTCCAATATGTTACAAGGGACTATTTTCATTTTTTTTGTATCTGTTGATATTTGCTTTATGACCAATTATGTGGTCAATTTTGGAGAAAGTTCCATGAGGAGCTGAGAAATTTATGTATATTCCTTTGCATTTGGGTGGAAGCTTCTGTAGATATCTATTAAATCCATTTGCATCATAACCTCTTTTAGACTCCTTATTTCTCTGTTGAGTCTCTGTCTGGTTGACCTATGCAGGGTTGAAAGTGGGGTATTGAAGTCTCCCACTATTAGGGTGTAAGAATTGATGTGGGATTTGAGCTTTAGCAGTGTTTCTTTTACACAGGTAGGTGCCTTTATATTAGGGGCATAAATATTCAGGATTGAAATCTGCTCTTGACCAATTTTTCTTGTGATCAATAAGTAATGACCATCTTGGTCCCTTTTAATTACTTTTAGCTTAAAGTCTGCTTTGTTAGATATTAGGATGGCAACCTCTGCTTGTTTCTTAGGACCATTTGACTGGAAAATCTTTTCCCAACCCTTTACTCTAAGCCTGTGTCTGTCTTTGCGGTTGAGGTGTGTTTCTTGTAGGCAGCAGAAGGATGGCTTCTGTTGTTGTATCCATCTTGTTAGTGTGTGACATTTTATAGGAGAGTTGATTCCATTGATATTAAGGGATATTAGTGACCACTGATTGATATTTCCTACCATTTTTTGGTGGTAACTTGTTTGTATTTCCTTTCTCTGGAGTATTCTTCTATGGAATTATTGATTGTGGTTTCATGGTTGTATCTGGGGTCCTTAGGTTAGAGTTTTCCCTCTAATACTCTCTGTAGCGCTGGATTGGTAGATAGATATTGTTTCAGTCTTACTTCGTCATGAAATATCTTGCTTACTGCATCTATACTGATTGATAATTTTGCAGGGTATAGTATTCTAGTTTGGCAGCCATGCTCTTTTAGCGTCTGTATAACTTCTGACCAAGCCCTTCTAGCTTTTATCGTTTCCATTGAATAGTCAGATGTTATTCTGATGGGTCTGCCTTTATATGTAAGTTGGCCCTTTTCTTTAGCAGCTCTTAAATTTTTTCTTTGTTCTGTATGTTTTGTGGCTTGATTATAATGTGGCACACTGACTTTTTTTGGGAGTCATATCTATTTGATGTTCTGTAAGCTTCTTGTATCTTTAGGCATTTCCTTCTTCAGGTTAGGAAAGTTTTCTTCTATGATTTTATTGAAAACATTATCTGTGCCTTTGAGCTGGTATTCTTCTTCTTCTTCTTCTATTCCTATTATTCTCAAGTTAGGTCTTTTCATGGTATCCCAGATTTCCTGAACATTTTGAGTTATGGCTTTTTGCGTTTTATTATTTTCTTTGACCAATATATCTATTTGAGCTACTGAGTCTTCCACTTCAGAGATTCTATCTTCCATCTCTTGAACTCTGTTTGTTATGCTTGTATCTGTGGTTCCAGCTTTTTTCTTCAGGTTTTCTATTTCCATCTTTGCCTCATTTTGTGCCTTTTTTATTGCTTCCATTTCAGTTTTAGTTCCTGGCATGTTTGTTTATTTTTTGGTTTACTTTTTCTTGGTTTTCTTTTATAGATTTGTTCATCTCTTCCAATTTTTTGTTTGTATTTTCTTCTATTTCTTTAAGGCAATTTTTCATATCTTCTTTGAGAGCTTCGATGATCATCATAAAGGAATTTTTGGTGTTGCTTCCTTCTGTTTCCTCTTCATTGCTCAGTTCAGGTCTTGTAGTTGTAGGACCGCCACTTTCTTCTGGAGTTACCTTGTTGTTCTTTACATTATTATATATATTTTTGCACTGGCGTCTGCCCATGGCTTCAGTTGTTCATGATTAGGTGACTCCTAGTCAGTTGTGGCACATGGACTTGTGTGTCTCCTGTCATCTCTGAATAAAAGGTCTGCTCAATCTCTACCTCTGCTCTGGGCAGGAGACTGAATTTCAAGTCTTCAATCCTTCTCTGTTTGCTCAGTTGGAGGTGGGTGGCAGTGCAAATTCCCTCAGCAGCAGCTGGGGGGACCCTGGCAGACAAAGTTTATCTCTGTCTGCTACAGAGTATGTGGGGACAAGCTCCACAGACAGCACCAGGTCGAAAATGTGACTTCTTTATTCATAATAATAAAAAAAGGAAAAATAAATAAATTTAACAGCACACAAATAATGTCACTGCCTATTGGCACATTGCTAAAAATTATATAAACAAATGGAATAAAAGATAAAGCAATTCCCTGCAGTCAGGAGCCAGCTGATTGCATGCTGACTGACATGAGTAAGTTAGCATTGTGTCCTTGTAAAGACAAAACACCCACGAGTAGACAATGCTGTAAAGAGTGACAGATGATGGACAGTCACACAGGGAGCAGCTGTCCTCAAGGACATCGTCACCAACAATATTCAGAAGAGCCATGGGCCCGGGATTGATTTCCTCCACGTTAACCTTCTAGTGCCTGAGGTACAGCATGATGGTCTCCCTTTAAGGCAATAAGAAGTGATTTATTTCAGCAAAAATATGAAAGAACATCTTTTTACTATGTGAATTTTTTTCAAGAATGTCTTCTAGAATATAGCTGACTTTTAAAACTAGTTCTCATTCCTGGAAAATTGGGAGTCATGCTACCTAATATATCTGTAGCCAATTCCTTTGTAAGAGCTGGATCTTGCTTCCTATAAATAACCAACAGTGACCTCTGAGTTCTATTGCTCTCTCATTCTGGCCATCTGCCATTACAGAAAGATTGAAAAAATATATTAGCAACAAAGGCATAGAAAACAAGAAGCCGTCTCTGTGAGGTGGACCAAGTGGCTTGTAAACAACATTAGAAGATATCATTTATAGTTAAAATTGTATTTGGATATGTGCTGAAAATGTAACTCTTTACCAATAATTTTTATTTCTCTTGATAAATAAATACATATATTGTGTAAGTTTTTTGTATGATAGAATGTGAACATTTCTCTAATTTTCTTCAAACATTCACAAATGTGTCAAAATAGTTTGATTCAAGCAGAAAGCAAAATACTACAAACAATATGATATATCATATACATTATATATTCAGATTTTTATCTCCCTCACTCAGACATTTACACTTCTTTATGATGACTCTAAAAAGAAGTTGATTCTTCATTTAACACTTTCCATTGCTTATGTGTAAAGTTGTCTCACATCCTTTGTGACATCATCTGTGAAAGCCTGTCATGTTAATTCAAATACATAAAATGTATCAACAAACATTCATTTGTGTGTTATACAAAAACATTTTACATATAAAAGGCATGAGATGAATGAGAGATACTCTAGTTAAGGCTGCAGCGGTTTGGGAATTCAGGTTCTGGAGATAATTTTGTTAGAACTATGTGTAGAACGTCTGTGAGGACATAAGCCTGAGTCACCACTTAGTGCAATGTCATAGAATGCCTTAGGTACAGAGGTGACATACCCGTCCAGTGAAATTGTACAACATTTTAATATGATCTTAATATTGTTTTACTTAGAGTCAATACAAATTATTAATGTTTTTTAAAGAATGATGTTTTTATTTCTTGGTAACCCACAGAAGGCAATTAGGAATGAGAGTCCCAAGCTGACAAATGATTGTGACCAGTGGCAGCCCAGGAATAGATAATATGGTTTTCTAAATGTCCTCAGATGATACTTAAATTTTTTCAGTGATTAATAGATTTGTTTATGCAAGAAAATTGGATCAAACTTTAAAAATCTCCTATTATGTTTGGCAAAGATGTCAAACTTAATAGGAGATTTTTAAAGTTTGATCCAATTTTCCTTCCTGCATAAGTCTTTTCTTTTTGCCCCTGTCTGTTTTGAAAATATAATACCAGAATATGAGGGGCCCAAATGCTACCACAGCTCCTAAAAGTGAGTTTTTGGGAGTGGGTCTGAAATAAGGACAAACACTTGTTGATCTTGCATAGGTCCAATGAATGAAGGCGGGATCTTCCTCATCATCTCAAATAGTCTCATAACAGGTCCTGAACAATTACTTCTGACCAAATCACTCCTTCGATGTGCTTTTGGGGTCATTGTACTGACATAGATATTCCTGTTTAAGCCTGGCCCTTATGCTCAAGCACTCGACGTGCCCCTTCCGGGTCTCCAGAGACACTTCATACTGGGCTGGGTAGTGGGTACTAGGGAGAGTGGCCAGGGGTGCAGGCTTTTACTTGGAACTCAACATCTTGGCTCCTGGTGCACATCTGCACCTGCTGATAGTTAAAATCTTTCTGGCAGGGGTGGGTGGGGTGTGTTACTATCACCACAAACGTTCTTTACACTGCCCTCTTTTTGTGTGAACTCATCTTTGATTTCGTTAAATTTGTCCTCCAGTTAATTATTAGCTAAGGAATGCTAAGAAGGGAAGGCTCAATATTTACATTGTAACCTTTTACCATCCACATATAATTCTGGAATTTCAAGCAGGGAAACTTGATTTTGACATGTAAAATGGAAAGAAAGGAGACACTAACTGCTAGTCTCCAGAAGAATGTTTTAAAGCTGTGCAGCTAAGAAATGTTAATGGGTGATCAAAGTTGCATGTTCCCCGGTGCAGAGCATGCAAGGCTCAGGCCTGGGATACTCCAGACACTGCTGGAGTTGCCTGCATAAACTCTCCTTCATTG
Organism: Sigmodon hispidus; assembly: GCA_004025045.1. Taxonomy (NCBI): domain Eukaryota; kingdom Metazoa; phylum Chordata; class Mammalia; order Rodentia; family Cricetidae; genus Sigmodon; species Sigmodon hispidus. The sequence continues at coordinate 10,319 of PVIH01023510.1, read as the reverse complement.
TAATTCAACTCAGCCATGGAAGATAGCCCCTAGAAATGCACTTGAAGTTACATCTTCTCCCTGGATTTGTCCCTCTAGTGGTTACAAACTTGTTCTGAATATATGATAGGGTAGCTTCCTTGCCCTAGCTATGGTGCCTTAATTTCCCAGAAGTCTCGGGGAGAGCAGTGTGAGAGTAGTCACTAGCTAGCTGTTCACATGATCGGTGCTTAGCTTCCCCTGCTGTTCTGTGTTTCTCTTGGGAATGCATACTTGTGTCAGGCCCCACTTCTACAGAAGCAACCTGATTTATGGAACATAAGACAGTGTATTCTCCGGAATTTGATATGGAATATCTCAGATCTGGAGAAGGTGGAGTGACTGCACCAGAGATGACCCTTTTCTAACTGGATCAGACAATGCCTGGGCTGACACTCAGAGCAGATCTGTGCTCTTCCAAATATCAAGATGTTCCCGGTATCTCTGATACTAAAAATGAACCTCTGTGGACTAGAAATAAGCCACATGGGGAAGGAAGCTGTGAAGCTATTTCTCTCTTGGATTTCCTGCAGCCTGATTCAACTGCATAGACAATCTACACTCAATTATAAGGTTCTAGGTGGATAAATAGTGTGGATGGTGCTTAGACTGATGTGTCTCAGAAATGTTCTTTTGTTTGTTTCCCTTCCTGACTCTTTAATTCCAGAACAGGCACAAATCCAACATATATAATGGAGATTAAAACAAGAACCCACTATAATGCCTAAAAGACATTAGCATTCACAGACTTGCTGGCAAATGGCTGATTTCATTTGAAAAAGTGGGTCAGAGGAAATGCTGGAAGGCAGGCTTGAGGCAAATCATAGGCAGCCTGGAATTCCATGCTAAGAAGCCTGGACTTTCTTCTCTAGGTATTGGGAAATGGAGGCAGACCTTGACCCTTGCTGCTTCAATCCCGGATACAGAGGAGATCACCTTGTTGTCCTTGTTTCATCAAGAGGCCAGCCATCCAGGGTATGCTATGCAGATGACCAGAGAAGTAGACAGCTGAGGTAGACTGCAAGTTGAATACCACATCAAACCTTCATCCTCAGCAGTCATTTTATGGATGCTTAACTGTGCCATCTTTAGTAGTGTGTGGAGCAGGGGTCCCATAAAGCAAAGCCAGATTAACAGAATTGCCTGAGTTGAAATGAACATTCTGATGTAAGAAATGCCTTGGGCATTTGTGCATATCTGACCTGGGGCAGGAGAACAATAGGTAAACAATTGTTTGAGTTGTGAATGAAACCAAACAGGATATTGCTGACCCAGACACATGCAAATTCCTGATCAACAATGCCCTGAAAAGGTGATATGATGTGTAGTGGGAATATTCCCTCTGTGCTGTAAATAAAAGAACTGTTTTGGCCTGTGTTAGGTGAGTAAAAGTAGGCAGGGAAATTGAGGGTTAGGTACGAGGAGCACTGAGTCAGTCAGTCTCGATCCAGCCACCAGAAAAAAAAAAAAAAAAAAAAAAGGCCGTGTAGCCGAGGCTGGCCTCTAACTTGTGATCCTTCTGCCTCTGCCTCCTTCAGCATATCCTACTGATGTGTGCCACCACAACAGGCTAGCACCCAAGATGGGTTATTCCCCCCACACTGTCCGGGTCTATGTGCCCAGGCAGGGCTCCTAGCTCCCTCCCAGGGAGCTGCTGAGTTGTACATGTGTCTGGAACTGGGGGACAATGCACTCCACTTGTGTTGGGAGCAGCTACCGCTGGCCTTTGGACATGGGTTTTATTTGTTATAATCATATACAGCATTGTTTTTGTAGAATTTAGTGCACTATGAGTTGGAGTTAGTACTGCCATTTTGGATAGTCTCTGGGCCTCCCCAGTAGCAAATCCGATCCCTGGCTTGGTTAGTGTATACCTTGGCATCCTCGTGTGCTCTGGAAGTTTAGTGCTGAGAAGCTTGTCCTTCTGCCAGTTGTGGGGGTGACAGCAGCTGCTGCTGCGTGGCTCTGACTCCACTCAGTCCCTTCCTCTCCATGGTACTCCAGAAAGACAGACATTGAATGTGATACCTGCTGGCCATAAGTTGCCATTACATCTGAGTAAGATAATTGTCTAATTTCTATTTATGATGTCTGATCTAACAGGTGTTCAGAACTTTGCCATTCATTTTCTTCTTGGCCTTGGTGGAAGACTACCTAAATGATTGCATATTTGGAGGCTTCAATCCCTCAGTTCTGTTGCTTCTCTCTGTGATAATATATTTTATACTTCAAATAAAATGGTCTGATACCTATTTTAAAGGTTTGGAGTCTAGGGATGAGCAATTTCTCTCTAAGATGTGTGAAATGCAATCAAAGTCGATACAGTGGTGAACAAAGTTACTTCACTAGAAGTTGGTTTTGACAAAATTTCAGATAGGACTTCCTCCTTGGATGAGAGTTCTAAGAAACAAAATAGGAAGGCAGGCTTTACATTGATGGTGAAATTAAGACACTTGCTAATTATGTCAATGAAGGGAATGGAAGAATTTTCGACTCTATGAAATCATTAGAAAGATTGTCTACCCAGGACCGTCAGACCCTAGAAAAAACTATGGCGTCTAAATTTTAAGACCAAGAGGATCTTATAGCAGTATTGGAAAGAGGCTTTGAGGTACTACCTACCCAGAACAATCCAGGGCCTCCTCATCCTAAGGGATATTATGGTAGGGAAGATTCTCTACCTAAGGTAGTCACCATGAAAGGATTACCCCCTACTCCACCAGCACTATTCCTGGTCATGGTAGAGACAAAGAAATTATGTGGGGAGGCACCAGACTGCATGGAATATAACTATAAATGCATTTAGATGAGAGATATGAAAGATATTAAGGAGGCGATATTGTTGCATGACATTTAATCGTCATATGTTAAGCAGTTTGTAAACTCATAGTTGACACTCAACTATAAAGAACAATTTCGCCTACCATTACTCTCCAAAGCATCCAAAAGGAAGATGGGGCTCCCATCACATCAAGATGAAAAAAATCTGAGGGATGCTAAGACAGAGACAGAGAAAGAAAGAACCTGCTATGCATCACTCTATGATCACTTTTGAAACATAGACCATTCAGGACAGTTGCAAGATAGCTTCATGTCATATCTTTAACAAGATTTTCAGATGGACTTACCCAGTACTCTGAGAATGGTTATATATGTTTATAGTCAGTTCATTAGGACTTAACCATTGTTTTATTTTTTACAGGACCCCACAGAGATACCGCCGCTCACAAGTCAGCATAAAGCAGCCTAATGAAAAACTACACCCCTCTCCCAGTAAGTTTTGTCCGCTAAGGGTTATGGATAATTATCATTCTGAGAAGGTGGTTATAAGTTAAATTTGGGTTGAGGATAGAACAATAATATAGACTCAGAAATCTTTTTTTAAAAAAGACAAAGGGGAATAGATAGGAAAGATATAGGTAGATTATTGTATCTACCTGTAAACAATTATTAGCCAAATATGAGCCAAAGACAAATTGCCATGGTATAGATGCTTGTGTATTGATACAAATGGGAAATTATTTTATATATTTTAAAAAAATATTTATTATCTATACAGTGTACAGAAGAGGGTACCAGATTTCATTATAGATGGTTGTGAGCCACCATGTGGTTGCTGGGAATTGAACTCAGGACCTCTGGAAGAACAACTGGTGCTCTTAACCTCTGAGCCATCTCTCCAGCCCCGGGAAATTATTTTATATGTTTGATTGAGATAATTTGTATATTGATACAAATTTAAAGCCGAAATTGTTATATATATCTAAGGTAATCTATATACTGATACAAAATTGAATATATAATTGCCCTATTTTGCACATGCTTCCACCTCTGTTTAAAATATTTTGCACATTAATGCATATTAAGTATATTATTGTCATTTACATCATGCAATTTCTACCTGTTTATACTAGTCATAATATTAGTTATAATATATATGTAAGTTGTTTTGTATAACTCTGTTTAGATATTTTTACAATGATATATAGTTGTTAGGATACAGTTGTCATTTTACATGTACCCTGGTTAATGTTCATAAGATCATCATACTTGAAGTCATTATGCAGAAACTGTACACCCATTTATAGATTGCTTATTCTTACAATGTAAGCTTCAATCTTTCAGTTGATTAGAAAAGCAGATCACTGCTATTCAGATTTGTCATGTAACAGTCATGCTACGCAGGCTTCCCAGAAACATTAGAATATATCAGATACACGGGCATCTTCAACCACTTCATAGACCTAGAGAATATGGCATTTAATATTTCATTATTTAGAATTTGGCCATGAAAGACACACACCTCCTGGCATCACTGTTCCTTTCCTGAGGTGGTGTTGGGCATCTTGTACATCTCACAAAGAGTTTGTCTTCTTTGGTGGATAATGGCCTGATGGGCAAAGGACTGCACTTGCCCTGACTGCTGTCAACATGCACACTGTCCAATCTGGATGAGCAGGATGAAGGATAGAGACTGCCAAAGCCTGCATGGACAGGATAAGATAGTCTCTCCCAAAAATACTTCTGATGAGATTTGTCAGACATCCTAGGCCTGTAGCCAGAAAGGTGAATGCTCCAAATATACAAAGGAACTTTGGGTGACTGTCCAGGTAGACAGGTATCATCTCCATTATTTCTAGATTTTGGAAGTTGCTTACACTTCCTGTTTATTTGGGTAATAATATATCCTTCTGTGGTCTTTGATGTAGTTGAAAATTTGAGAGCTATAGGTATAGTTTTTCTTAGTTATTTTAAAAGGTATATTAGATAGGAAACTCTAGACTCACAGGATAAAGTAGACAACAGAATATTTTCTTTAATTTTGTTAATTACAAATAGACTAGATGTTGTAACTGTAATTTTTGCTTGATAGCTGTTTTGTTATATGTAATTTTGCTATATTGAAATTGAAAGCTTTCTTTTGATTAGACAGAAAATAGGAAGTGTGGTGGGAATATTTCCTCTGTATGCTGTTAATAAAGGAACTGTTTTGGCCTGTGTCAGGTGCCATAGAAGTAGGTGGGGAAACTGAGGTTCAGGTATGAGGAGTGCTGAGTCAGTCAGTCTCGATCCAGCCACCAAAATGATGAGAGTTGGAGCAGCAGGTCACTTTGGCATCAGTCCAGTCCAGACTGTTTTCAGATCAATGGTGACAGAACATACTGTCATTTCTGATGAGAATGATTGTATCTGTGCTTCACTGTAAGGCCAGTTGTTTTGGTAACTGAAGCCATGTAATCTCCATTTACAAGCATAGGGACAAATCAGCCCTACTCCAGCACGTCTCAGACTTCAGCTACAGAAAGACAAGGTTCACGAATTAAATGATTACCAAGAAGGAGCAAGCAAAGTGACAGGAATGAGGAGCTTGACAAACTCCCTGGTTCATCCTATTACCAGAGTCCAAGTAACTGAGGTCTCCAATCATTCACATAATCAAATATGGCAGTTTTTAGGATATGTTTCTCCAGCCTCATAACAGGAGGAAACCAGCAGTGCAGGTGGGTTGGGTGACATTGTCATCCACAGCATAATATTTTTTGATACTGACCTTGATCACATGGCCTTTCAATGTGCTAGGAAAGTGTTCAACCTGGCAGCTGCATCACAAGGTATTTGTATTTTTTTTTTTTTATTTTCAGATAGTCTTACTGATCAGGGATGCAGAAGTAGAAGCACTATCATAAATCTTGCAGAGTCTAGGAGGAACCACCATATTGTATCAGGAATATTGGGGTCCTTTTTGGGCTTTTAGTCTCATTGAAAAAACAATTTTAAAATGAATTCAAATGGGAGCTTAGCAATAACTAGAGTTTAAAAGAAAAACAAACAAACAAAAACCAGAGAAGGCAAGCTGTAAATCTCACAGCTGTTGGTGGAGAGAAAGAAAACTGCCATGATATTTCTGAGGAGCAGGTGGCAGGCAGTAGTATGGAGGGGACTTTAAGAATAGTGAGGAAGCCCAATGTACCAGGGAAAGCACAGAGTCTGTCCAGCATCCACAAGAAAAGATAGAAGAGAAAAAGGGAACAATTAAATCTTTCTGAATAGTGACTCAGAAAGGCAAGCAGACCCAGCCAAACCTCAAGACCACTTGTAGGGACTGCACTTGTGGGTGGGAGATGGGTATTCATGGGGCAGGAATTCTGAGAAGGAAAACAACATTATTTTAAAGTGAACCCATCTTCCTAAGGATGTCCACTGAGCCCGCACCTTGACCTACCCAGTGGCGTAACTCTTCGGGGATAAGACAAGAGTATTTGTCCACCTAGAGGCAGAATCCATTCTTTACTATAACATCACCAGATTAATCTTGTCTGTGTAGCCCAGGCAGGCCTTGAATTTGTGGTCTCACTGCTTCAGCCTATTGAGAGGTTAGGATTACAGGTGTGTACTTCTATGCCCAGCACCATAAGGCTGCTTTAAAAGATTTTTACATGTGTGTTTTTTCCTACATATTGAATGCTTGGTTCCAAACTGATGGAACTATTTGGGAAGGGTGGGCTTGTTAAAGGTCTGTCATTGCAGTTGGGTCTTAAAGTTTCAGAAGCCCTCTTCATTCCCAGTTACCTCTGTCCCTGTCTCTCTCTGGCTTGTGACTGTGGGTCAGATGTGAACTCTCGGCTACTAATCCAGTGCATGTCTGCCTGCCTGCTGCCTGCCTGCTGCCTGCCTGCCTGCTGCCTGTCTGCCTGCCTGCCTGCTGCCTGCCTGCTGCCTGGTGCCTGCTGCCATGCTCATCACCATGGTGGTCATGGACTCTAATGCCCTAGAATCATAATTTCTCTAATGAAATGCTTTCTTTTATAAAGTGTCTTGGGCATGGAGTTTTGTCATGGTGATGAAGAAGTAACTAAGGCACTAGGCTCAACATATTACAGAAAACATAATTTTATTTTGTTTTCCTGAGACTGACTTAGTTTATTTAACATATTGACATCTAGTTCAATTCATTTTTCTACAAATGATGTAATTTTGCTTTCTTTTAAAACAATGATTTGTGTGTGCGTGTGCGTGTGCGTGTGCGTGTGTGTGTGTGTGTGTGTGTGTGTGTGTGTGCGCGCACGCGCTACAGAGGATTAAGAACTTCCATGGAGGTCCTGGAAACCAAACTTGAATCCTTTACAAAAGCAGTAATGCTCTGCTACCCAAGCTGCCTCTCCAGTCCCAGTACTATTTTTCATTATGACTTAATAAAACTCCATTGTGTCCATATCCTGCATATCCTGCATTCTCTTATCCCTAATCCAGTGCTGGGCACTAAGGTAGATCCCTTAAATCAACTGTTGTTAATATTGTTGCAATAAACATGGGTTTGCAGCCATCTCTCTAGTATATTGAATTTGAATTTGTATGGGTAATCATATGGGATTTCTATCTTTAGTTTTGAGAAACCTTGATACTGATTTCCTTTCCCCCACACCCTCCCCAGAATTGTTTTGATGATAGCTATGCTGGTTGGTGAAATAGATCCTCTGTATAGTTTTGATCTACATTTCTCTGATGGCTAAAGATGATGGCTAATGCCACCATGTTCTTCTAATTGAATCATCTAGAGAAGAGTTCACAAGGCTCAATACCAAATGAAACTCATGAGGCTCAGGAAACTCATGAAACTAGGCTCAGAAAGTTCTAGAAGTTACCAGATTTGCAGGATCCCCTTCCTGAGATTTTGTGAATAATATTCAGTTGCTAGAGAAGAAGAGACTCTGAGTGGAGCTGCCTGGATATTTGGCAAAAAATTCCAGGGATGCAGCTTTCTTGATTCTTTTTTTTTTTTTTTTTTTAAAAACACTTTTATTTATTTATTTGCCTTGGTGTTTTGCCTGGAACTGGAACTACAGACAGTTGTTAGCTGCCATGTGGGTGCTGGGAATCGAACCCAGGTCCTCTGGAAGAGCAGACGGTGCTCCTAACCGCTGAGCCATCTCTCCAGCCCCGCTTTCTTGATTCTTTACCCACATTTGAGGTGAATCTTTTGGTAGTTTAGTTGCCCCCAAATTGCCCTGTGCTCCTGTAACCCCAATGAACTCTTAGGTCCATTAGAAGAGACTTGAGTAGCATTTTTTTTCTTTGGTTTTCAGAGATTTGCTATCCAGGTGAGGAGATGTTTGTGATGCTTCACGAAGTCCCACAGCATTGATGAACGTTTCTCCAAGAACTTGTTAGCATTTGCATGTGCTGACATATTGTATATATAATAAAGCTTGCCTGAAGATTCCAGGACAAAGACTCCCACAGAGTTAGCTATCAAGGTCAAGGTGAGGTGGCCCACATCTTTAATCCTAGCCCTGGAGAGGCAGAAGCAGAAATCTGTCTGGAACTCTGAGTTCAATGCCATACAGAGCTGGAGGCGGTGGCACACACTTTTAATTTGAGCACTAGGAAAATTGAACCAGGAAGGACAATAACTAGCCTGAGAAAGAATATAAGGTGTGAGGGGACAGCAGTTCAGCCATTTGCCTGTGACCCCCTACCCTTTTGGCTGAGGACTCAGAGGTATTCAGTCTGAGGATTAGTGAGAAGTTGCAGGCTGAGAAGTGGCTGTGGCTTGTTCCTCTGTCTCTATGATCTTTCAGCTTTTCCCCAATATCTGGGTCCAGGTTTTTATTATTAAGACCAAGTAGAATTCATCCAATATTTATACTTCTTTTATTACTGCCTTCAACTCATTTACTCTTTTATTGGTTGAACTGGATTGACATTTAGTTTTCACATTCTGTATACATTCTGATTAATAACTCACTGTGGGATTAATGGGTGGCAAGGTGTTCTACCTCTTCTATCTGCTGTTTAATTTCTTGTGAAAATATTTGGGGGGATGTGCATTGTACATGTACAAATTTGGGCTGTATAAATGAGACTCAGAGCCAAATACTGGGGGAAGGCTAAACTATCAGAGAGAGGAAGCACCATAGTCACTTCTCACCAAACTTTCTCAGCCTCACTCCTGGTCTCTTCTGCCTGTCACTTCTGTCAGTCGCTTCTGTTTCTGCCTGGTTTCTACAAGCTCTTTAATCCAGGTTAGGATTAAAGGCATGTAGCCTTGAACTCACAGAAACAGAAGAAGTTCTGTCTCTGGAATTATGTGATAAAGGATGCTGGTCAGCACTCTGGGCTTTCCCTGTGCTGGGATTAAAGGTGTGTGTGTGATTGACTCAGCTGTTCATCCTTGTATTCAAGGATCAAGGATTTCCTGAGCTGTCTGCCTAGAGTTTGACTGTGTGGTCTCTCTGATATCCCAGGATTTATTAAATATATAACATATATTCACAGAGTATATGTGTGTGATACACATGAGCATACTGTGTGTGTGCATGTGAGTATATGGGTCATGTCCTTATGTATACACATGGGTAGGACAGAGTAGGATGTAGTGTCTTTTATTGTGTTCTCTCTTATTGCCTTGAGGCAAAATCTCTCATTGAACTGGAAGCATGACAACTCCATGAGGCTGGCTAGACAGTGGGATCTGTGATACACCCTCATGCTGGGATTACAGGTATGCATAACATGCCTGGTTGTCTTTTGTAGGGTTTCTATTGATGTGAAGAGATAGCAAGACCACAGCAACTCTTATAAAGAAAAGCATTATTTGGGGCTAGTTTACAGTTCAGGTGTTTAGTCCATTATCATCCTGGTAGAAAGCATCATGGTGTGCCAGCAGATATAGTGCTGGAGAAGTAGCTGGTCCTACATCTGGATAGGCAACAACAGGAAGAGCAAGTGACACTGAGCCTGTCATGAGCATGTCACTCTCAGTGACACTTCTTCCAACAAGGCCAAACCGGCTAATAGTGTCACTCCCTATAGGCCTATAAGGGCCATTTTCAATCAAATCTCCACGCTGGCTTTAAAAACAACAAGAACAAGAACAATAAACAAAACAACAACACAACAGAAAAAACCCACACAGATGTTAGTTTGAAAGTTAGATTCTCATGCTTACTGAGCAGGTGCTTTCTGCCACACTTTGGATGCAGTGAGTGCATAATGCATAGGAATATAAAGTGACTGCCTTTACATTTGAGTCAAAGACTGAGGAGAGGAATACTGAGTGCCATAGGGAAGGGAAGGAGGTGAGATCCTAGAGAACAGCACACAGTTCTGAAGGCGAATGCTGTCTCTCAAAGGGGAGAGAGAAGAGGGAAGGCAGGCAACACTGGGGGAGTTCCTGTTGACTAATTTGACGTCTTAGTATGAAGGGCTGCCTTCCACTGAGGGTCACCAAGAGAGAGTGCCTCCAGGAGACTTGCTGGTTGTGCTGACCTAGAGTCTACCAGGGACTGTCTAGGACAACA
>PVIH01023509.1:0-24679 GCA_004025045.1 Sigmodon hispidus | reverse complement strand
TGTGTTCATCTTTAAGATAAAATATATATGCATAGATATCCACACATTAATATATGAGTATATATATATGTGTGTTCATATATAAACACATACATAATTTTAAAAGCTTATAAAAGTTACAAGCATTGCAAAATACAGAATAACCAACACAATATTTTTATAGATGAACTGCATGAAATATAGTTATATTTATGTTTTTCTGTAGTTTTCTTTATGAGACAGCAATTTCATTAGACAGAATAAAAATAAAATTCAATCTTTTGTGTAATTAATTGAGACTTCCTTTGCTCTTGGTAATTTGGAAGTAACATTTACCTGTACAATTTATTATTATTGTCATATAAAGTCTCATAATTGTCATCAAATTTGTCAAACTATAGCTACCAATTTTAAAATCAAGTGTTTAGTAGTAATTCTTTAGATTTAGAATAATTTTCTAAAGGCTGGTTACACTTCCCTATTTTAAGAAAGTTGTCTCTTACATTTTATGTTTCTGTTACCTAACACAGTGGGTCGGTAATTCTGATATGAGTTCTGGTTATTTAACCCCGGATTTTGGGTTATTTGCACAAGAGATAATAGTATAATTTCTTGGAATTCATTGAAAATTGAGGGGCTTGGATAGTATAAGCTAAGTATATGCACATTGCCTATGATTTGTCTATATATGCCCTGCTAAAGCCAAGTTAAATATTTTACCAGATAAACTTCATTTTGGCTGGATTCCTAAAGTTTCCATCTTCATTCCAGTGCCACCAAATAAGAGGAAATGTCCCAACTAAATTCTGTCAAAATGTCTTCTGCATGTATGACAAAAACATATGCCATGGCAAAGTATTGTCAAGGGTTCCCTTGAAGGTTTTAGGAAGTCCCAAAATGCTCAAGTTTCATTAGTTTCACATTTACAGGTAAGTATAATTTATGAATTCTAAAGGGTTAAGCAAATACTAGTAACAGCAATGATGTCTTAATAACATGTAACCTGATGACAAATATTTTTTAAAAATTAAAAATAACAAGTGACAGAAGATGCCACACTCAGCTTTATAAGAATTATGTTGAAGCTGTGAGTACTTTCTTCTTTTGAGCAATTTTGCAGTTCCAACCTGGGTCTCAGGAATTAGGGAGGAAACTTGTAGTCTTGTATAACTCTTTAGGCTGACCTTATCAATGTCAATAATTTCTGCCTTGTAGTTATAGTTTGAGTTGGACAGTCTTCTGTAGTAGATGTTTATTCCCTCAGGATTGTGTGGGTGCTTCTGGTAACTTTATAAGACCAAGCTGGAAGTGTTAGACCATTGGTGGCAGGTGATTGGGCATATCTTGTCCACGGTCCCTTTTTTTCTCTCTTTTTCTTTTGTAAAAAAGAATCACTTCCACCATAGCTCCTGTCATCATGATAGTTTGTTCGTACCAAGAAATCATGAGTGAATCCTCTGAAACTGGGAGCTAAAAAGTCAATGTCATGTATTTCATCATAATGAGAAAAATAATGAATATAATTACAACTGTTTCTCTCTGTGTGTATATTGTATGTATGTGTTCACATGACCATATAGGCACACATGACCTATGTAAGCTTCTATAGGATGCAGAGAGCAATGTTGTGTGTCCTTTTGTATAGTTATAATTTTATTCCCTGGAGATAGAGTCTCTTACTGAACCTAGATCTCACTATTTTTAATTAGTCTGGCTTATTAGTAAGCCCAGGTGTGGAATAATGCTCTTGTACATTGTAAAGATTTATTAATCAAATTGGTTTAATAAAATGCTGATTTTCCAATAGCCAGGCAGGAAGTATAGGCTGGGCAACCAGACTGGGAGAATTCTGGGAAGAGGAAAGAGAAAGAAGCAGTGACTAGCCAGACACAGAGGAAGCAAGATGAGAATGTTGCAGTAAGAAAAGGTACAAGCAGGTACCATGTGGCTAAATATAAATAGATTCATGGGTTAATTTAAGTGTAAAAGCTAGATGGTAATATGCCTGAACTACTGGCCCAGTAGTTACTATAATATTAGTTCTCTGAGTCAATTATATTGGAAGTAGTTGCCAGATATTTGAAAGATTCTTGCTGAACCAGAAAGACTGTCTAACTTCCCCCAGAGATCCTCATGTCTTTGCCCCCATTTCCACTAGTACTGAAGATATAGGTACAAAAAGCTCTGTGTATCTTTTTACATGAGTGTTGGAGAATTGAACCTCTGACCTCATGCTCATGCAGCAAGCACTCTTACATACCGAGCTTCCTCCCCATCCTGCCTTTCTTATTTTTACTTATTTTTAGAAAAACAATCAGTAACCTTGGCTTCAAGTCTTCTGTAAGAAAGGTATGTGCTTTAATGCATCAATGGCTATTCTTTTCAAATCTTCTACTTACAACTCTTAACATTTTCACACTATTTTTTTTTCGTTTTGGTTACCTGTGGTAGATTTTTGTTTCTTGCAAATAGTACTGAGACAAAGTAGCATTGTGTTTATTCTCTATTTGCATTTTAAGTCTGGTGACTTTATGCATTTTTAACATTAAATTTCTCAAAACTGTGTTATTCTTGTAATTAGAAAGGCCTAATAAGTTGAAAAAGTATCCAGGAGTGTCATCTGCAATGGAAATAAAGCTCAAGACAGATAAACTCCAAAACAAAAAGAAAAACAATCATAAAATAGCTTCAAATTCACTGATTATTAGATGAAATATAAACTTTATCCATCACAATAACATTTGCACACAACAAAAAAATATCGCTGGCATATGGAAATGAGAAAGGCATCATCAACTTAGTATCCTGGTACAATTGTGTTCCTATAGTTTCACAAGACATTTCAGTTTCTAAACTAGTTCTGATCCCGGGAGAGCACATTAAGATAGCGTATCCCATCCACTCGGGCAGCTGGAATGTATCTTCCCGTGTCAGCACATCTGCTGTAACTTTCAGCTACTCAGCTGCAATCACACAAATGAAAGGCTTGTACAATATCCCACTCTGACAACTACAGCTTGTTCCCACATATTCTAAGCAGTCATTAGCTGTTTCTCCTACTAATGGTCCTGTTTCAGGCCTCAGATTTAGGCATTTGAATGTGACACTTTTTATCTAGAACCTTATTTTCCACCCTTTACTGAAATCATGGTTCTGTTTGTGCTAACTATAGTTCCTTAGGACATCCAAAATAAATATCCGACTGTGGCTGTATTTGAATTCCAGAAATTTGTATCTTGTTTCCCCTAGTTATAATCCCTTAATTTCATAAACAGGAACTAGATGATGGAACTAGTATATAGTATCCATGAGGTGAGGCCCAAGTATACCTATGTGTCTCAAGTTTCATTTTTTCCCCAGTTTATCAATTTTTTTTACAACTTTCATGATGAGATGCAGTTTAACTCCAGTTCATTTGGCTAGGATCAAGATACCTTGCCTAAGGTTTTTGGCAAATTCTCAAATCTTAATCCTAAGAGATTGGATGTACTATTCCATATTCACTCAGCATCAACAACCCACTTATAAACACATTATCTGCTTTGATGTTAAACACCAGATGGAGACCCTTTGGCTATTTGCCATAATCTAAATGAAGCACATCTCTCTCTTCAGACAGTATATCTTTTTAGATATGATGTACGTGGATGATCGCTGGTCACCTGGAATCGTGCCCATACCCTTCGTCCTGGTTCCTGGCCCGCCTATCTTTCCTTCCTTGCTGATTTATGTAGCTGAGCCTCATGTGGCTCAAGATAAACAACAAACTCAGCCAGTTGCTTTTATTCAGTCAACTATAAATCTCTAGTTGATTTATGTGTTCTCCTTATCTCTCTGATGAGATTATGGACTACTTTAGGAAAGGAACCATGCCTACATTTGTATCTTTTCACAGTCCTGGTCATACAATGAATATTCACTAATTGTAAAATTTTACTTGGGGTAGAATTTCCAGTCCTTTAATTTTCTTACTGAACTGAGGTGGATTACCTATAAAATAACTTCCTTGTAGATACTGCTTTATAGGCATAAAAGTAGTTGATTAAGTATAGAATTTAGAATTAGGCAGATTTGAATTCTGTATTTGATTCCTGGCTTTGCCATATTTCAACCGTGAATGCTTGCTTAAGTCACCTATTAGTGACACTCTAATGTCTTCATATATAAAATCCTGAAAAAAATGGTGTTCACTGTGTAATGTTTCTGTGATGACTCAGTGAGATGATGCAAAAAGCCTAGAGCAATACCTGCAACAATAATACTCTGTAAGGTGTTACAATTATATCATTACTAGAGCTATTTACTTCCTAGAAGTCTGTTCTTACATAGGGGCAATATGTATCAAGGACTCTGTTACATTTCTTCTTAAGCACTGTCATATAAGAATTTCTAAGGTAGTTATTTTTTGGTCAAAGAATATAAGGTTACAGTTATAAGGGAAAGAGATTCAAGTAGTCAATTACATAGCATGTTACTAACTATAGTTGACATCCCTGTTTTGCACTCCTGAAGAGAGAAAGCAGGGAAAGTTAAATGTTCTTGTTTAAGTAAATATATGAAGTGCATGCATTGATTGGATAGATTCAACAATGTATTTGCATACATATCAAAATATATCATTAAAGTCAATCTGGTAATCATAATGACAGCGCCTATCATTTGTTGAACATGTTCTATAAATCTTCTGCTGGCTACATGTTTTTAATGTTAGAAAGGTCTATAAGCTAATTCTATCTAGCTGCATAATTAGTGGAAGAACAATGTATGCTATGTATGCTGTATATTAGATTATATCCTATACTTGGTGGAATAAGAATTTCAAACATGATAGTTTACTTGGGACTGGACATATTATTTCCTGAAGATACAGTACAGATTTTGTAGCTTGACTACCAACTCACTTACCTATTGATATATAACACAATGTCTTATTACCTGTCTATAGGAATTGAGATTAAAATAGAATATACTTTTTTGCATGGAAATTCTAAGTAGTGGCATTTAGAAATAATTTTTTTATAAATTTATAAACAGCCACCCTTATTACATTTGTCTTTGCAGTTTTTATGATACCATGCAGGGTCATAGGTTAACAGCTGCTAAAGAAACTGGTTACAAAATATAAAAACACTTAGGAACTAAAGCTAACCTTTCTCAACTTTGGCTGTTTGTAACTTCCTTAGTTCACTAATTCTTCCCAAGTAGAAAGACAAGAGAGATGGAATCAAAATGTCATTTCTAAAAATCAGAGTGATTTCTTCCTTTGTAAACTAATAAATCTTAGTCAAGTCAGTATTTTATGCTTACTGTCCTCATGTTGTGATCATAAAAGTGGCCTTGTTTGAATCTGCTATTTTATTATTATCTTCTCCTTTGAGTTTTTAAATTCAATTAAAACATAATTACATTGTTTCACCTTTTGTTTTGTCCCCTCCAACCATCCACTAACTCTCTTATCTTCCCCCAACTCCCTGTCAAATGCATGTCCTCCTTCACTTTGTGTGACTAAAATGTGTGTGTGTGTGTGTGTGTGTGTGTGTGTGTGTGTGCCCTAAATACAAAAATACTGCTCACAGTTATTTTTAACTTGCAAGTATATCACTACAGAACAGACCACTTATTATTGGTGGCTCATTCTTTGGGAAAATTAATTCTCCATCTTTCATCATTTCTTGGTTGTTTCATCATTTCTTTGTTTAGTGGTGGGACCTCATGAGATTTCACCCTTCCATGTTAGCATGTCTATTACTGTTGCCATTATTCAAGTCTTGTGGCCATGTTGTGGTGTTACAAATGGAGTTTCCATGTCACTTTCTAGGAGACATGATGACTACCTTAGTCCCCTAATTTCTGGCATATAAACTTTTGATATTGCTATGTCAGTTATATAAAAGTACCAGGTGGAAATGAACATGGATACTCATTCTAAATGAAACAAGGGATATAGTTTGATTAACCTGGGATCTTAGAAAGGGAAAATTATATGGGTGCCAAGATCTTGGATTATAGTTCAACTTAAATAACACTATATAAATTATTTTGAGCTCTTTGAGTTTGTGTATTTCTCTCTACTGAAAGTAAGTGATGTTTATTGAATTTTGAGGTGAATATTATGTTTTACCTCTCCTGTGCTCTCCATTCAATTAATCATTGAATTTGACAGTTCTTATACTACATATCCTTTGAACTTCTCCATGTTTTTATTCTGCTCAAAGAAACTTAATGAGTTCGTATTATTTATCACCTAGATTATTCTAAATGCCTTAAAATGGGTTATGTTGGATTTTAAAAGGTAAAATAAAAAAGGAAAACACCATTCTCTTTGGTCTTACAATCAAGAGATAAATTCTACTTTCCTGTCTCCAAAACTTTTACTTAGTTAAATGTGACACTATAAAATTCCCAAGCAATGTCTATATAAACTTGATAGCTTCCATATTTATCTGAGCACTTACTGCCTTTAAAACACCATGTATATTAGATTTCAATAGTTGTTACAACAAATAGCTACATAATTGGTGTTCATTAATGTTGTGATTTGTAAAGTCTGAGATCCAAATCAAGGATTGGTTTTCAGAGGTCAACACAGTTGACTTCCATGGTAGAAACTGTTTTCTCTATGCCCTTTCTATCATTGCCTTCTATTCACATTCCTTGGTTCATAGTTTGTTCTTCCAGTTTCATAGTTAACATTGTAGCAACTCAAATCTCTCTCCAGCTTTCTCACCTTTGCTTTTGCTATCTCACCTTCTCTGACATGGATCTTTCTGACTCCTTCTCAGAAAGATTCTTTTTAAAATGAAGTTTTTTTTAATTCCTTTTATGAAATGTATGTGTTTGTACATGTGAGTGCAGTTTTCTTAGGGATCAGGGGGATCATATCCCTTGTAGCTGGCTTTATAGTCTGGCATGAGTCACTCAAATAATGTGCAAGGAACCTAACTTAGGTCCTCTGCAAGATCAGGAAGCACGCTTAACCACTTGTATATCTCTCTAGGCCATCATAAAGACTTTGTAATTAGACAGTATATGTCTTTTACAGTTCAGTATAACCTCCCCATCTGAAGACATTTTATTTTTTTTAGTTTGGAGAAAGGATTTTATATATGTGCAGTGCATTTTCATCATTTCTACCCTCCCTTTCCCTCCTTGCACCACTTCAACTTCTCTTGTGCTCCTACTCTGTCAAATGCATGACTTCCTCTCTAAGCATTATTATTACAGACATGTGCACATACACATACAAGCTGTTGGGTCCATTTGTGTTACTCATGAGTTTAGTGCTAACTTAAACCTGTTTGGGGATTAGATAACCTAGCAGGGTCTTTTCCCTGTAAAGGGCTGACTTTCTCAGACTCTATAAATACTAATTGTCTATGACTTTTAGTGGGACCTTGCAATACTTACAGTTTATAACTATATATAATATAATATATAATTATATCTTCAATGCCTCTTCTATTCATGTAAGCTAATATATTTTATATTTTTAGCATTACAGTATAGACATATTTGGGAACATATTCTGTTTTCTGTTCTACGCAAAGAACCATGTTTTTTCTTTTAAGATTAAAAAAAAAACCCAGGGGATAGAGAGGCCTAGGAAACTATTAACAAAAATGATCAGATTTGTAGATGAAGTTGAACAGACTTATAGGAATGAGCTCAACTGAATATAGTTCAAAAGAATCTTGAGCAAATAAATGGCACAGTCATTTTGAATGGTTTTGTATTATTACCACTATCATCAGATAATGTGCTGTCACATTATATTGCCTGTTAAGTTCCATTTCCATTGGGACACTAGACTGATCTTTCTAAAATGCAATTCTGATTACGTTTTCTCCCTTTTGAAATCCTACAATATATGAGACTTACAATATAAGAGACTGATCTACAGGATAAAGACAAGGTTGTTTGTCTTGAACTTCTTTAGTATCACTCCTACTCAGATCTGTAATTCTTTCTTTCCTGTAGAAATTGTGTATTTAAAATGTATTTTTGTATCACTGAACTTGTGGTTCTTGTTACTACACATAGCTATTCAACTATAAGGTTATATACTTTTCCAGGCTGTGACCTCAAAGCCATAGATGTTACTTTTCTTTTATCTGTACTTGCAGTACCTAGAGAAGATATTTGGATATAGTAATACTCAATAATCAGCCATCATAAAATATGAAGGTTATTTTGATTTTCAGGAAACTTGGGTACCTTATGCATTTTTGTAGATTGCATTAATCAGTTCATTAAAATGTTGGTGAGACATTCCAAATATCTAATTGTCGGTAGTCTAAGTACCAGTATTGCCTATGTAGACATGAGCAAAGTATTCTAATTTTCCATGCCTTACTTTTTCCACATGTAAAATAAAGATAGCATTTGTGCCTGCAAAGAATAGGTAGGTAAAAAGAATCAATGCATATGAAATGTTTAGAACTATACAAAATAATTGCTGTGTAAATATTAAGCAGTATTATGATAATTTCAGTGATGATCATCATTGTACTGATGGTAGTGGGTTTTTTCCTCCCCTGACAAAGGCAATAGAATACATGGTAGCTACTATTGCTCTACACAATACACATTTGTGACTTTTCTCATTTTCCTTTAAACTCATCATAACATGTCTGGTTTCCTCAGAGCATGTGGGTAAAGTCAGAATATTTTTATGTTTTATATCTCTATGTAGCTTGTGGTTTTATCTGGTGAGATTGGTGAGGTATTCATATTTACTTTTAGAATACAATCTGGTGCCACCACTATGGAAATAAATGTGTGAATTACTTAAAATTTAGAAACAGAACTGCCATGTATCCCAGATACTCCATTTCTGGGCATATTTCTAATAAATTTTATATCTTACTGCTGTGATACTTGCTCATCCAGGATAATATCATTCTCTTCATAACAGCTATTAAAAGGAATCACTGCAGATGTCCATCAACTAACAAATGGAAAAAATGTGATATATTTACATGACATAATACTGTTAAGAAAAATGAAATTCACAAGTAAATGGAGGTGACTGGAAACAATCATTCTGAGTGACAGAAAACAGACCCAGAAAAACAAACATCACATGTTTCATCTCATTTGTAGATTGAAATCTTTGGATAATTTTTGCCTTCTCTAAAACTAATCCAGTGGACAAAATAAAAATTCCAAAACAAACATTACCTTTTAAGGCCGTTGTGAAGGCACAAATATTTTTTTTTTGCAGCTTTAAAAAGAAAAATGATAAAAATTATATATCAGAAAGTATGTTTACCTTTTCTTGAAACAAGAAGGTATTTTTATTTGATATGTTAATATTGATGAATTACATTAGAAAATTTTTCATTGAAAAGAAATGTTCTATTATCTGTTAAATTTATCTTGGTAAAATATTTGTATATAAAGACTTCAGTAATTTGTTTACTTATGTGGGATTTTCTAGGAGACTCACTGAAGTCTTCATTGATCATGAGTTTATATTAATTAGAGTATTTGTGGTATTTTGCTTAATACTAGGTGACAACCAAATATTCTCAGTCATAGTTGTTATTACTTAAAAATATTAATAAATATATTAAAAAGTTGCATTTTAATTTTAATCTATAATCTGTTATTGACAATGATTTCAACTGGATGTTATATTTCCTATCAAATATTTTCTATTAATACACACTAAATTAAATCTTTACCTAAGACATTTTAAACTGCTTGATTTTGCTACATTATTGGTGTATTCTTATTGTAAGTTTGGTATAGTTACTTCTCATTATATATAGCTTATTATATTTCATATTCGATGGGCTTAATTCTCCATATTTGTGTTTATCCATTTTTTGTAAATAAAGGTGATATTCATGATCATTAAGGTAATCTTGATTATTCTGCTTATAATTATTTCTTTTAAAACTTTTTAGGTTTACTTTACTATTTTGGTCTTCAAGTTAAGGAAATAACCAGGGGCCTGGGGATGTACCTGAAATAGAAATTTGCTTTCCTAGCATTCAGGAAATCATGGGTTTCATTCTCAGAACTACATAGAACTTGAAATGGTGATAATACAGCCATGTTAGCCCAGAACTTGGTAGATTTTGGCAGAAGGATCATCACAAGTTCAAGGTTCTCTTCTGTTGCATAAGTTTTAGGCTAGCTTTGGATACATGTGAGACCCTATCTAGAGAGCAAGGGGAGAAAAGTGGAGAGTGAGAGACAATGAGAGAAAGAAGAATAAGAAAATAAAGAGAATCTCTGCTTCTGTCTCTATCCATTGCTGGATGAAGGTTCTATAATGACAAATAGGGTGGTCATTCATTTGATCATAGGGGAAGTCCTGTTTAGGCACCCTCTCTACTATTGCTTGGAGTCTTGCCAGAGACATCTTGTGGGTTCTTCAATGTTTCTTCAGTACCAGGTTTCTTTCTAACTCCACAGTGGCTCCCTCTACCAAGATATCTGTTTCTTTGTTCTTCTCTGTTGCTCCCTTTACTCAACCATCTCCTCTAAAATTTGTTCCCACCTCCCCTTGCTCACTCCCTGTTATGATCCCAATTTATTCAGGAGATCTTTTCTATTTCCCCTTTCCAGAAGAATCCCTGGATATGTCTCTTAAGTTCCTTCTGTTACCTAGCTGTTCAGGGGTTGTGGTTTGCAGCCTGGATATTCTTTACTTTATGTCCAAAATCCACTTAAGAGTGAGTACATACCATATCTATCTTTCTGGGCCTATATTATCTCAGAATGATACTCTCCAGATCCATCCTTCCATTTGCCTGCATATTTTAGGATGCCAATTTTTTTCTTATTGCTGAGTAGTACTCCATAGTGTAAATATACCACAGATTTTTTAATATGCTCCTGAGTTGAGGGGCATCTAGGTTGTTTCCAGGTTCTGGCAATTACAAATAATGCTGCTATGAACATAGTTGAGCTAATCCCTTGGAGTAAGAATGTGTGTCCTTTGGGTATATGCCCAATGGTGGTATTGCTGGATCATATTACTCTTATCAATGGATAGAAGCAGAAACAGAGATCCATAGCTAAGCGCCAGGTCGAGCTACTGATCAGGCTAAAGAGAGAGAGAGAGAGAGAGAGAGAGAGAGAGAGAGAGAGAGAGAATGAGAATGAGAATGAGAATGAGCAAAGGGACTACAATTATGAAGAACAGATCCACAGAGACAGCTGGAGCTATTGGAAGCTCACTGGCTCAGAAAAAAATGCTGAGGAACCTTCAGGAAAAGGAACTAAACCCTCCAAAGGTAGATGACTGTCAAATGACATTGGCAGTTTGTGGAGTCTCTTGCAGTAGGATTAGATTATCTTCCTGGTGCGTGAACTGGCATCTTGGAACCCATTCCCTACAGAGGAACACCTAACTCAGCCTTAATACTGGGATGAGGGACTGTGACCTACCTCAACTGGACATGCCAGACTGAACTGACCCACCTTGGGATTCCTTGCCCTCCTTGGGGAATGGATGGGGGAATAGAATGGGGGGGGAGGCTGAAGGAGGACTGGGAGGAATTGGGAGAAGAGAAGGGAGGAACAGTAGTAGATATGGGAAAAAACTTTTTAAATAAAAAAGAAAAGAAAGAGAAAAGTAACGTTTCCTTTAAAAAAGAAAATAAAGAAGTGGAGACTGGTGTAGAGAAGTTGAGATGCAGTGAAATGAGAAAACCAACTAAATTTTATTCCAAGAATAAATGCTCATTGGAGTTTTCCCATTTTATAGGTTTTAAATTTCCTATTTCTTGAAAATAGAAAGATATTTCTTTTTTTTTATTTTAAAGCTATTGTTATAGTTTAGGTCACGAGGATCAATGAAGTTAAGTTACACTTGAAAGGCAAACTTTTTCTGACCTCCTATTCTCGTGTTGTCTGTTTCTCTTTCTTCTCATTCCAGAAGTCTCCAACCTCACACCCAGGGAAAAGAATGCTACACAGACAGTTGAAGGAGAACCTGAATAGATACATCTTGTTTGTCCCACTTACTTTCTCATCATATTTCAGTAAGATCAGAACCATTTTATACAATCAGAGTTCTCTGTACCATTGAGTTTAAAGACATAAATGACTATTTATGAGTGGGAGTAACCAACCACTCTGATTATATTTGAGATCTGCTCCTCAGGACGGAATTCTGGTACTATAAATAGTCTGGTACTATAAACATAGTCAGGTTGAGAAGGTCATAGGCCCTAAAGGAAAACTTACTGCTGACAGTTTAGCTAAATTAACATAGTTCCTGTGGTGGGTTGAGTAAGAATGGCTGCCATCTGTTTTTGTATTTGAATGCTTAGTCATCAAACAGTGGGGCTGTTTGACAGGGTTAGAAGGATTAGGAGATATGGTGGTGCTGGAGGAAATGCACCACTGAGAATGGCCTTTAAAACTTTAAAAGTGCACACTACCTCAGTCTTTCTCTCCCTCCCTTCTCTGTCACTCTCTGTCTGTCTCTCTCTCCCTCTCTCTCCCCCTTCTTTCTGTCAGTATGAAGCAGGATGTAGCCCTCTGCAACTGATTCAGTGCTATGCTTTCCGCCAAGATGGTAATGGTCTCAACCTCTGAATGCATAAGCAAGTCACCAGTTAATTGCTTTCTCTTGTAAAAGTTGCCTTGGTCAGAGTGTCTCTTCACAGCAATTAAACAGTGACTAAATCAGTGCCAAACTGCTTTCTAAACACCAGTGTTTAAGCCTATAGACAAATGATGATTTCAACCTTCATTAGGGAAGCCTCTGTAGTAAATAGTAGTCAATGCAAAAAGTCCTAGGTGCTCATGTTACTAAGAATAAGAAATGATTATGGGCCCAACCCTAAATAAGTTATTTAAACCACCCCTCTAAGTCTAAAGGAACATTAGAGAATGGAAGTCAGAAAAAAATTTAACAACTGGAAGACACGGGAAATGCTGTGAAATACTACTTTCTGGGCATAGCACAGCTATTAAAAATCATAAGTCATTTAACTACACTGGATCTGTCTGTGTCAACAGTTAATCATGGATGGTGAAGGTACTCATAGGCTTGACTACTTCCTGTTGAACTGATAGGTTCTGTGTATGGGGAGACCTTGTTTTCAGTTGTATACTTACTAGTGAGCTCAGTGAATTCCAATGGATAATTCTAACAACAATGTCACAAGGGTTATCCTGGTTCAATTCAGTTGGTCAGAAAACAAAACAGAAAGGTATGAATTTGGGGAAAATCTGTTGGGAGCAGAAATGACAAGGATGTGAGGGAGATAAGAAGGGATAGAGGAAACAGTAATCAGAGTATATTATATAAGTATATCAGATTGTAAAATAACAATGTAATTAATTAAAAAGGTATAGTCAATCCCTGGTGTTTGTTTACTCATGTCCCCTGAGAAATTTTGTTATTATTTATAATTATAAAAAATAAAAAAGGGGCTATCAGAGAGAGTACATGGGAGGGGCTGTGGGTGGTTACCTGGGAGGTGCTGTAGGGAGCAAAGGGTGGAGAAAAGTGGTATGATTCTATTTTTATTAAAAATGTATTTAAAATTTTTAAAGGTCCATACTAAAAATTAACATTTTAAATTACTGAATAATTACATAAAATCTAATGAGATTGTGAATAATCTAATCTTCCTTCATAATTTATTTTGATCTAAAAGAAGGGAGTTTTTTTAAAAAAATGTTTATGTTCAACTAGAATACCACACATCTATAGCATACCCTTCAGGCTTGCCTGATTCTAAGTCTGTTAATTTTGTGGTGTATTTTGCAACTACTTGGTAGAGATTTGACTCCCTTACTCCATCCTAGAAAGATGATTTTTGCTCTGTGATTTCTTTTTTAGGTGTTAGTTTGACAGAACTAAGCAATTGGTAAGGTCAGAATATTTCCAGAAGGGTTACATGAGAATCTCAGTGGACACAGTGGGAAACTCAGCCTTGAATGTGGATGATCTCCACCCAAACACCCAAGGGTCAAGATAGATCAAATAAGGGAATTTGTTCCCTTCACATGCTTCTTTCTTATCTGTAATAGATTCTTCTGCTTCTTCGAATAGCAGAGTTCCAGTCACTGTGGCCTTTGGACTCCAGGATTTATACCATGTATACCACTAGTGCTCTGCATTCCCAGGCTCTTAAATCCTACAGATCATAACTGACAGTTACACTACTAGTCACCTTCATTCACAAAAGTACAGACTTTAAAAATATTTATTTTTTGAGATTATTTCCCTTTCATTCTTCTAAACGCTCCCATGTACCCCTCCTGCTTTCCTATTTTCTTTCAAATTCCTGATGAATTGTGGTTATATATACATACATACATATGCATTCATAAATACATAAACCTGATCAGTCTGCATAATGTTACTTGTATGTATGTTTTCAGGGCTGAGCATTTGATATTGGACTTGTGTGCTGTTTCCTGAGAATGACTATTTCTCCCCTCTTGGCATTCTTTGTTGCCTACAGTTCAATGTGTAGAGTTAAGGCTTCATGGGCTTTCCTCACCCACTTTATCATGTCTATAATTATTGTCCTTGTTCATCTCATATTTAGGCAGTCATGTTAGTAAGACTTTATGGGTGTAACTTCTGACATCCCTAGGAGATCCAATCTCACAGCAAACTTCCTGTTCCTCTGGCTCTTCCAATTTTTCCACACCCTCTTATGAAATGATCCTTGAACATTAGGTGCAGGAGTACTACTTTGTAGATGTATCCTTTGGGACCAGGCTCCACAACTCTGCATTTTGATTGGTTGTGGTTTTCTGTAATGGTCTCCATCTGTTGCAAAGAGAAATTTCCTTGATGAGGGAGGAGAAATTAACTTATATTAGAATAAATAATTGAAGTTAGGAGCAGAGATATCCAGACTAGAAGCAGACTGAATTATACTATTGGTGTATCAGGGTCTCCAGCTTTCAGTTTATCATGGGAATACTCAGATGCCATCATTGTATAAGTCAACTTCTGCAATAAATTCTTCTCATATAGCTATATGCATATCCCATTTATTCTATCCTATTAATAGTCTCTATTTGTGGTTAATTGCAACGTCTCTTTAGTGTAGTGGGATTCAGCACCTCCCTGACCTGAGGGCATGGCCTCTGGGCCAGCATGGATTTGGAGTTCACCTATGAACTTCAAAGCTGTAGCCTTTAGGTGTGGTCAAAAAACAGCTTAAAGTTCTGTGCTGCGAGAACTTTGATTCTCCACCACAAGGAAGATTCCTTCAGGATGAATGGATCTTTTCTCCATTTCCTGTAATTCCTGCATTTGTATTTTAAATTTCTTGAATAAATATTGACCCTAATAATACATCTCCTTGTGATAACTAATTGGTTTTATTAATTGGGTCACACTTTAGTCCATAAAACATTTTTTATTGTTCACTCATATGATATGTAGTGAATGAAAGCATGAAATGACGCTCAATAATCCTATTCTTTAATATGCTGACAGTTTTGAATTGAGAGCACTTGAAGAAAATAGAATGCAGGCAAAGAATTTTCCTGAGCCTCTCTCAGTTGTCTAAAGAGGGATCTTCCAAAAGAAACAGCATTATCATGAATTTCCTCCCTGGGAACACCCTAGATCCAAGAAAATTAACTTGGATCACAGGAAAGAACTGGAGGTTGACACCATAGCCACATCACTTTTTTTTCTTCTGAAAACTGTTTCTAGGCAACTTTTATCACTTGGGGGCTTCTTAATCAGCATAACAAGAGCAACTTTATTTCCCCCATATTTCCTCCCTTCATCCTCCCATAGCTCATCATCATATCCCACTAGAGTCCCAAAAGTCCTATTCCCTTTGTAGCCTAGGATGCAATAGATGTTACAGTCATCTGATGCTTCCTTAAATCTTTATATTTTGAGACATTCCCATGTGGATACATGGAATTAATTTTTTATCTCATTAATCCGCATTATGTCAAGTTAATTTGTAGCCTAGCCAAATACCCTAGAAAAGTAGAGGAAACATATTTTAAATCCCCTACATTTGGAAAATGATCTTTTGACAGTATTTTTAGTTTTTACTTACCTTTTTGCATATTGAAACAGAGTTGACTTCTTACTATCAAGGATCTTTATAACTCAAAAATTTTAAAGTGAAGCATAAAAAGTACTTCATCTGCCACAATATATAATATATATAACTCAGAGACTCAAATGCCATTTAGAGTTATATTCTGTTGTGAATCATCTTTAAGTATAATTACATATATTATACACATACAGAAGATCAGAGGCTCTGTAGAGTAACAAAAAAATTTAGTTAGTATATAACATTCTAAGAAAAATGAGAAACTTTCCCAGAAGCTTTTCTTTGACACATTTGGAGAATGCATTTTATCTCTCAAATAAATAATTTCCCTAGATTTCATGTCTGCTCTATTTTTTATTTTTGTTTTTTGTGCAATAATACATAATGCATTAATGTTTCTGCTTGTTTGAATTATTCAAGTTATTTTAGTTGTAACATATATGCATATATATACATATACATAAAAAAGTAGTCTTTTTGTCTTACACTTGGCATAAGAAGACTTTAAAGACTTCTCATATTTTTTAAAGACCTCATTCACAGATGAAGAGTTATAGGCAGACAGTAGCTGCTGAAGGGGATAGAATCAGTTTTCACCAAAGATGAGACCCTGATAGCTTATCCAAACCCAAATGGCCATCCCTAAGCACATGTATATATAAACAAAACTAAAAGGACAATGTTTTGATCATATTCTTTCCCTTTTCTCAACTCTTTTTAGATCCTTCACTTCCCTACACACACAATTTTATTCTTCAGTGTTTGTCTTCTCTCTCTCTTTCTTTGTCACTCTCAAAACAAAGATCAAACAAAAAACCAAACACAGTAAGACAACAAACACTCAAACAAAACAAAAAGCACAAATGCATACATGTAATGACAAGAAGTTCATTTTGTACTAGCCAACTACTCTCAGGTACAATCCTTTATAAGACTTGGGAATCACCTTAGAAACCTCCACAGTCACTGATATCAGAATCTTCCTCTCAGCTCTTTCCACCCTGGTGTCTTCAGCATAAACTATTTTGAAGACATAAAAAAGCAAGAAAAAGAATGGCAAGGGATTCCATAACCTAAATAAAAGCAGCTACCAATTTGAGTTTTTTAATGCATTTTTAGATTGACTCTTATTTACTTATATTTAATTTATTTTTCAATTATTCATATATTATGCTTTAGTATTGACTATTAACCAATTAGATATAAATGCAGTATTTATATTTATTGGTTTATATTTTGTTGTTTGTTTTCATGTATTTATAGATATCTTCTGATTTGGATCAAAATGTGATCCACAAGTTAGACTGGATAATCAGTTTTTAAATAAGGAGAGGAATCTGAGCTTCAGAGTATAATAGAAACTGTTTATTTTTACTTTGTTTTATTTTAGGTTTTATTCTTTAAGAAGTTCATACATGGCTATACTGTATTTACATTGTTTGTATCTATCCCATTCCTCCAATATCCCCCAAAACACTCTCAAATTTATGATTTCTTCTACTATAATTATTGTTACACATATACAAACATATGAGGAAATTTCATAAGACATTATCCAGAGCTGAAGAGTTGTAGGTTGTCAATGGTTCCAGAAGGGGAAAGAATAAATTCTTACCAGAGAAGTGTCACTTGATCTCAAATGGGTAGACATAAACACATGGACATATGGACAAAACTGGATAGTCTCAATAGGTAGCATTTGCTCTTCTTTACAAAAGGCCAGACAGTACAACATTCCTTACATTTTCTTCTGGAAGAGTTTCAATTGGCCATTAGGCTGTGATATGTAGAAGCATTTGAATGTACTTCAAGGTTGATGAGAATATTATTTGGAACATGCAGTCAATTTTTTTCACAGAGTAGACATAGGAACACAGTGCTAAGAAAAACTTGAACCCCCCATGGGTTCATTTGTCAAAGCCTTGAAGCATTTTGGTTTGTCACAGCTGATGGGGAGTATCTGAAATATTTAGCTGGTGGAGATAAGTGGAATCATTCAACAGCACATGACTGTCCTTTTGCCAAATAATCTTTCAGGTCCTAAATGTCAAAAGTGCTGACATATAAAATCCTAGTTTGTGTTCTAATCATGCATGTGTCTAACTTATATGAATGACTGCACTTGATAAAGAGCTGTAAAAACACTGCTTTGATTTTGGTAAAATCAAATTATTGATGACATATGTCTTTGCTTATTCTCTAGACTTTAGCGTTAAAGGGGACCAGTACAGACTTGCAAACAATATAGAAAGGGCATAGTAGCTCAGATTTGGGATGTATAGTACACCATGCAATGCTTAGTGAGTAGAATTATTCTACAGAGTTGTTATGGCTTGGATTTTATTTGTCTCCCAAAGGTCAATTAGTAAGTGCTTTCTTCCAGATTCATGCTATTCAAAGGTGAAAGAACCTTTAAGTAGGGGTTAGTTTGAAATTTTATGTTGCCGAGGAACCTTCTCATAAACATTATTGTGAGATCTCCCAATCTTTTTCTCTTTTGTGTCCTATTTTTGCTTCACCATTGACATGATGGCCTCTGCCCACACACCAGGACTTAGGTTTTGTTTACATTATCACACAAACTTTAGGTCTGTGTGACAATTTGCTGGGATATAAATAACTGTGAATCAAAGCACACTTCACCTTTGTTACTTGATTATCACAGGTGGGTTTTTTTTTTTGAGAGAAAATTAATCTTCAATCTAACCCAGGTACAAATCTTGTGATCTATAATAATGACCTGTCATTGATACAATTCACTGATACAATTGTGGCACAAATGCCATGTGAAAGCAAACTACTTTTAAATTGGATTTAAGGCCTGCTGTATAACATGGAATCCATACTTGACACTGCTAAAGTGGCCAAAAACCTGAGACTAGATCAGTCATGGGCCCAGGGGAAAATCTAGCACTAATATTTTGCTAAAGGAACTTAGCAATAAATCAGCTCCTGATGACATATTGTTATACTCATAAAACAGCACCTCTCTCAACTCTAATCATAGAAACTTCTTCTTTTTTAAAAAATAATGGATGGGAATTAATACAGAGAGACTCACAACTGAACAATGTACAGAGATTGAAAAGCTTTGGAACTCTCAGCCTAAATGTGATATCTTCATCTATCCTTTCTCTTCAGGATTTATGCAGAAGAGGAATCCAAAAGATTCTAAGAACCAGATGTGATATATGACTTAACAGAAACAGTGTCTTCCAGAATCTACAGGACAGGTGTACGTATGAACTTACAGAAATTGTAGCAGCACATACAAGACCTGCACTGGCTTATAGCAGAAGACTCCCAGCACTGAGAGGAGGATGTCCCAAGCCTAACAAAGGAGCTATTAGCAACTGATAGCTACAGGCAAAGGGAGTATCATTTTTCTCCAAGAGTGTATCAATGGACAGAACAACCAAACCAGGGCAGGTCTCATACATAGGAGTTCTTGCCCAACTCCAAGTGAAATTTATTGTATGTCTCTCTCTCTCTCTCTCTCTCTCTCTCTCTCTCTCTCTCTCTCTCTCTCTCTCTGTGTGTGTGTGTGTGTGTGTGTGTGTGTGCAGCGAGGCCTTTTGTTTATATTTGTTTTATTCTGGCATTTTTGTCTAATTGGTATTTTTGTTTGTTTTTAGTTTTGTTCATGTGATTTGTTTTTAAAGAGAAAAAGAAGAGAAACAATGTTTGTGGGTAAGGAACTGGGGAGAAGCTGTGAGAAATTGGGTGAGGGGAAATATGATCAAAATATAGTTAATGAAAAAAACCCTTTTAACACAAAATTCAGTCCATGTATACATATTCCGTGGGATTCAATATTTATGTTAATGAAAAGAAGAAAAATCAAATTCTTAGAACTAGTGACATTTTCCTTGATACAGAAATTTTAGTGACAGTTTTCTCTTTTATTGTAAGTAACCACCTTTATAAATTTCAAAGCACAGATCTGGAAACAAGAGAAATGAAAATATTTCTTTTACATTTTTTCTTTATATAAGAAAATGGTGCTTTAGTATGATATAAATGTTAATGAAAAGCTATAATAGCCAAATTAACAATAATAACATTCTAACAAGTATTTGATTTTTTTAATGGGATGTTTGCCTCACATAATATATAGCAAAAAATAATGAAATTATTTTATAACTTATTAAATATTATTTAAGAAAAATATGTACTACCTGGTTATTAGCAAATAAATATGTGGTCACTAAGGCATTATGTCTAGAACTTTGTTGTTTTTCTGATATATTGGTACTAGTGAAAGAAAATGAAAAATATGAAATTACATTCTGTTTTTTACAAGCACTGTGTAGTTATACATTACTTGTTGCAATACAATTATTGAAAAGGCTATTCATCTTACATTTCCTGCAATTTGAGTAGAGTAGCCCTACAATGTTATGCCAAGCAAAGTCTAATATTGAAGCAATTTCCCAAGATTTATAGCAATAATCTTAATCAGGTCCCTCCAGAGAAACAGATGTTCAAGTGAAAGAGATTCCATTTTGCTAAAGAGATCATTAGGTAAAAGAGAATATGTTTTCCCATATTTCTTAGGTTAACCCCATTGTGTTGGCCTCTGAGAAGTCTTTAAGTGGAATCTCATGAGTCTAATGCCATTAAGAAAATGACAAATATTTTGTAGACTCCATTTAATGAACTCTGATCACTCAGGAGGATAGGGAAAGCTCTCTTGTTTTGCACCTGGTTTGCAAAAGAAATGTCCCATAGTCTTGAGTACATGAATACTTAGTCCCTATTTGTTGGTGCTTTTTGAGGGTATTTGGGAAGCACAGCTTTAATGTGCTTGGGAAGGGTATTTGGGAAGCACTGTAGCACTGGGAGCAGCCTTTAACATTCTCTATTCTCACCCTACCTCCAGCATGCTCTCTCTACTTCTTTCTTGTAGTAACATACGTGATTTCTCTACTTCCTGTCCCTGATATCCTGCCCACTGCTTGCTGCTATTTTTTTCCACCAAGAAGGACCCTTAATCCTCATGAACTGTAAACCAAACTAAAATCTTCCATAAGCCACATTTTGTGATGATGTTTTCTCACAGCAGCAGAAAAATAACTAATACATCAACCACCAATAAATGACAAATTGTGTTTGTGTTTGAGAGACTATTTGCCACTACCGGCATCCTGTTTCAAACAATCATAAAGGTGAAACTAGTATGAATGAGTTTTACTATTGCCTGTGATATTTTGGTAATCTTGAAGGAACTCATTACTTGTTACCAATGAGACAAAAGCAAACCTATATTCAATTTGTGATCATAACCCAAGTGTTGAGATATACATTTTGGATATTTTCCTTTCATATGTGGAATCTTGATTTTAACAAATATGGATATGTCTATATATATGTTATGAAACTGTAAGTGGACTATATGAGGAAAACAAACTTTTTTAAAAAGGGGGAACAAGAAATAATGGATAAAGAAGACAAATATTGTTTTCATTCATATGCATAAGTATCCATGCACTTATATATATATATATATATTACATACAAATCACAAATCATGAAGGCAGAGAGGTTACTATTTAGTTAAAAAGAGGAGTCAGTGAGAGGAAGCAGGAAGGGCTAAGTAAGGCAGATAGGAAACAAGCAAAGGACAATTATATACATGTATGAAAATGTCATAAAGAACCCCATTATCAAACCCCATTATCTACAAACTGGAGATAAAATAATAGTTTTTAAAGCCTTCTTCTAGAAATATGGAGCAGATATACTTTCCCCTATTTTTCCATTAATTACAGCTAAGATATCTGGTTATTCTGCATAAAATACATGAGCAGGCTGTGGAAAGTAAAGAGTCATATTATGACTCAGGTCATAATATGTCATACTGGTTCATTTCGTGTATCATATATTCAAGAGTTACAAAACATGTCAGAAACTGAGAGATGTCAATAGGAAAAGACAGGAAAGTCTACAATATACCTGCTTTCTCTCGGTAAACTGTAACAAAGGGTACAATAAATGTAACAGAATAGAGAAAGTCATTATTTATCTAACTTCGCCCCCCAAAAAATCACAGAAAAAAATGGTGCTTATACCTGCCCATACTCTCAAAGGATGACAAATGGAGAGCTTAGACAGTCACTTTTAAAGTACTATAGCAAGGTGCTACAGAAATAATAACATGGTATTAGAGCGAGCCAAATATCAAGCCAATAATTCTATCCTTCCAGTTAAGAACTACAGCCTTGTCTTAAAATATTTGAGATGTCATTGGAGACCATAGCAGGATTGTAGACCTTCTAGCCAACTATGAAACATCTCTCTACTTCTCCACTGGATATGTATTATGAGAGGCCTCTCACCACTGCCAAGTGTTAATGAGGCCATTCCTACAATGGCACTATTAGAAACAAACTGTGGAATAACCAGGATTTCATACCTTCCCAGTTGTGGATACATGACCCTCACATTAAGTGTTAGTGGAAGCTGAGCATGAATTCCATCCTTCTCTGTCCACCTAAAAACAATGAGGTAACTTTCTCCCTTCCCTTGATAAGGGTAGTTTTAGATAAAGCTAGTCAAAACAGAATGTTTAGGTAAAAATATCCAAGTTTTAATGGAAATTTTCTAGTCAAACCAAAAATAGGAATATCTTTAAATAAAAACAGAGGACCAACAGATACTGATTCCAAAATAGTAGCTGTTACAATGAAAAATTTGTAGGCCTTGCTAAACTAATAATAGGAAGCCGTAGAAAGTCTGAGAAAAGCATTAGAAGATGTAAATTTGGGTTCCCTAAGTCCAAGGCTGCTTGCCAGGAACTGTCACTTCCCCTCAGTCTATCTCCCTCCCTTTGGAATTTGCCTGATCACAGAAGGCTCTTTGGCTGGGACCCTGTAGATATCATGGGTGTTGTGCAGCTGTATTTTCCTTTCCTTTCCCCTTCATTAGGGTTACCCAAATTTTGTGGCTGCTTGCCAAGAATAGATACCTACCACTAGCCCATTTCCCTCTTTTTGGGACTTGCCAGGTCCTCACCAGGGATGCTGCAGCCATTATAAGTAGCAGAATTTTGAGTTCTGAGACCATCTAGTTGCACTGTCTAGTCTTTAGACCCAGGACCAGTACACACTGTCAGAAGAAGTGTGTTGCAGATTCCTTTATGGAATGGTTAAAAGCATTAGACTGTACCAGAGAAACACAAGACCTGAGATAGAGACTGCATCTCCAAATATGAGATAAACAAGGGACATTGAGATCATATCCTGCTATAAATTCATACTCTACTAAACACTGTAAGCATTTCTGCTGAAAGAAGTAATGTGATTACTGCAAAACAAACAAAACACCCAAAAAAATGGGTACTAGTCATACCCCATTCAGAGTCCTGAGACCCCGAAGATTTGCCTCTAGACCTCCCTCAATAACATCTAAATCCCACTGCAAAAATTCATCCAAAAAATACCCCCATATGTACACACATCACAGTAAAAAATAAAGTAATATAAAACGCCAATGATTATTTCATCTCCAACAAAATAAAAGTTCAATAGTATTGACTCCTAATGAAAATGGTATAAAAGATCTTTAAGACAAAGACCTCAAAAGAATTATTTCAATGAGGTTTAAAATAAAACTCAAAAAATAAAAAAGAATTGAATGAAGTAAAGAAATCCTGTTTACTCCATCTATGGTGATTGATAGTTTTGCTGGGTATAGTAGTCTGGGTTGGCAGCCATGCTCTTTTAGTGTCTGTGTAACTTCTGACCAGGACCTTCTTGCTTTCATTGTTTCCATTGAATAGTCTGGTGGTATTCTGATGGGTCTGCCTTTACAGATAAGTTTGCCCTATTCTTTTGCAACTCTTAATATTTTTTCTTTGCACTGTATGTTTTGTGGCTTGATTATTATGTGACAAGCAGACTTTTGGGGGTTCTAATCTATTTAGTGTTCTGTAAGATTCTTGTATCTTATAGTCATTTCCATCTTCAGGTTAGGAAAGTTTTCTTATATGATTTTATTGAATACATTATCTGTGCCTTTGAGCTGGTATTCTTCTTCTATTCCTAATATTCTCAGGTTAGGTCTTTTCATGGTATCCCAAATTTCCTGAACATTTTGTGTTATGGCTATTTTGGTTTTAGTGTTTTCTTTGACTGATGTATGTATTTCTGCTATTGAGTCTTCTACTCTCTTCCATCTCTTGGTTTCTGTTGGTTATGGTTGCATCTATAGTTCTAGCTCTTTTCTTAAGATTTTCTATTTTCACCTTTGCCTGATTTTGTGCCTTTTTTTTGCTTCTATTTCAACTTTTAGTTCCTGAAATGTTTCTTTCATGTTTTGGTTTTCCTTTTCCTGGTTTTCTTTCAAGGATTTGTTAATCTCTTCTAATTTTTTAATATTTTCTTTTATTTCTTTAAGGGAAGTTTTTATATCCTCTTTTAAGACTTCTACAATCTTCATGATTTTTTTTAAATTGTTTCCTTCTGTTTCTCAGAAAACTGGGAGTAAATCTCCCCAAGGTACCTGTAATATCACTATTGAGCATACACCCTAAAGATGCACATTCACATACCAAAGGTGCTCAGTTATGTTCATAGCAGCATTATTCATAATAGCAAGAACCTGGAAACAACCTAGTTGCCCCTAAACTGAGGAATGGATTAACAAACTCCAAATACACAATGGAGTACTACTCAGCAGTA
>PVIH01023508.1:0-24680 GCA_004025045.1 Sigmodon hispidus | reverse complement strand
CTGGCATGTTTCTTTCACAGATTTGTTCATCTCTTCCAATTTTTTGTTTGTATTTTCCTCTATTTCTTTAAGGCTTTTTTTCGTATCTTCTTTGAGAGCTTCGAGGCTTTTTTTCATATCTTCTTTGAGAGCTTCGATGATCATCAAAAAGGAATTTTTGGTGTTGCTTCCTTCTGTTTCCTCTTCATTGCTCAGTTCACGTCTTGTATTTGTAAGATCGCCACTCTCTTCTGGAGTTACCATATTGCCCTTTGTATTATTATGTAATTTCTTGCACTGACGTTTGCCCATGGCTTCAGTGGTTCACGATTAGATGGGTCCTGGTCAGTTGTGGCACTTTGGTTTGTGTGTCTCCTGTCACCGCTCTCGTCAGGGTTTGATTCTGTCTTTCAGAGACCCCTGCAGTTGGTTTGCTCAGTTCACTCAGTTCGGGGTCACAGTAGGGATCCTTGCAGATACCCTCAGCAACAGCAGAAGCTGTGGGTGTGGCCAGGTGCAGAGTTCAGCTGCCCCCTGCTCCAGAGTGTGCTGGGACGCCGCAGAGAGCACCGGTCCCTGAATTGACTTTTCAATTGACATCAAAAGCTATGCCACTTTGGAGAACAGGGTTTCTTTTTATTTCTACAGAAAATAAATGGTTGTAGATTTATTCCTGGTTAACAAAATTAAGGTTTGCTAAAAGAAGACCCCTGAAAAATTTCTAAAGCGAACAATTGGTCACAGCACCTTTAAATCTGCCAACTAAGATGGCATAGGCTCAGGACCCCCATAATATTGCCATAAATTTCCATATGGAATTTCTTCAATGCCCATCATCTTCTTGAAGTAAATTGGTGCTGTCAAAGGCAGGAATGCCTGACTGTCTAGAAAATTCCAGTTAAAATATTTGAAGTACCATGTTCCAAGGGCTTTGAAGTGTTTGAGGATTACCTGTCTAATTAAAAAAATCATATCTAACATGACTATATGTTTGATTATTATAGATGACTACTAATCTGTATTTCTTAATTATACTATATATTATTAAATAATTGCATAATCATAATACTTAAACAAAAGTAGAAATATACACACAGTATAAAAAATCCCCCCCCATCAGCAGGAAATAGTTTATTCACAGCTAAAACCAAATTCCATAAAATATTATTTATAAATGTTTGCTTTTATTATAAATGGTTAATGGTCATAGCCAATCTCTTTCTGGGGAAAATATGGGGATATGATATAGAAAAGATAAAAAGATAGAATATTGAATCTACCTTTTTTCAAAAACCATTTATGAGTATCTAAATACTTTACATTGTTATGAATTTTGACTTATTGATTCAAGTTTAAGGATAATTTAGTGTCACTCTACTTGGGGATATTTATATTGATTGTTTGCCTTTGTACAATGAGTGACACCACACCCCTAGGAAAATGGCCAGCACTAACTGAATCTGTTGGGTTATAAAAAATGTATATGAAATTTGGAGGAGGAATATATGGCCACAACAGGAAGCTCCTTTTCATCACACACATGCATCTGTACTTGGATATATATCCTTGGTAGTACAGAAGACACAATGAAGCAAGAAAACCTACATAATATGATTTATCATACACACATCTATAAACCAACACCATAAACTCTTACAATATTCTTATAGGTCAAGTATATATTTTTTAGCCTTTTGTGACAAAAAAACTTTGTTGATGATTCTTCTATCTACAAATATTACCATTTGTAAAGTGTGCTTGAAGGGCCTGAGGTGACCACTAGGAAAAATCATTGATGTAAACATTTGTGAAAGACACAAAAACTCCTTTCACCAATAATTTAGGTCAGGGGAGACAGGATCAAGACAAGGGGATGAGGATTGTGATGAAAACTTCTGCCTAATGGACGCTCAGCCTCAATATTGGACATGTCTTGGAAACAGTGGAGTTTAGTAATATTTGACTCCTCTTTTAATTTACTTCAGAGCTGTAATCTTCTATCCAGTGCTCTCAGCTCCCTCAGTCTTCTCCTTCTAAGGATTTACATATACTTTATGATCATTAGGAAAGTAGAACTGTGATCCTTGAACTCAGAACACATCCATTAACAAGGATCTTTAAAAGAGTTAGCTAAGGTCTGTTGGAAATACGAGGGAAGCACAAAGATGGCAAGTCTCAGTCACTAGCCTGGTTGGACCACATTTTCAGTTACTGAGTCATGCACTAGTCCTAATTTGACTGTGAAGCTATTGTAGGAATGATGTTAAAATTCTAATGTTCTTGTCAGTCAGGAACATAGTCCTCACACATACATATGGACCAGATGCTGGTCGGGAAGAAATTAGAATGTAAAATTGCTTTGTAGAAGCATCCTTGGTTTCTGTCTGAAACTTCGAGATGCTGAAATACCAGCCCCTTTCCTGCCAATTACCATCAGCTCAAAACTGTTCAGAGCATCCTAGCCTCAGTTATGACTTCATCATTGGTGAGACAAGTTTAAGACAATGTCAACATGCATTGAACAGTTCTAAGGTGCCATCACACTTTCATGGAAAAATGATATTTCTTGGTTTCCAATACTTACCTGTTCTTTCATAGTGACACTTTCCATAGGATAACAACATGCCAGTGAATAATTATGAGTTTTGCCAGGGTCCTGTAGTTCAATCAGGAGTTTCAGATACATAAACACTTCTTGGATTTTTGCTACAGAGATCCTCATGTTTGTTGGGGAGGTGGTATAAATAAGCCATAGATAAGATTATGAAAAAAACTAATGGATACTTTTATATGAAAATTCCTTTGGCTCATTAAATTTAGGAAAACTGTGCACATAAAAACAAAAAATAAATATTAAAGAAGAAAACAAAAAATGTGTTACCAGTTGAGTGGATTAGGAGGTGCCTATAGCTAAGTGGAGCCAAGTGTGGTATCACTCAATACATTGTCCTCACAATCTCAGTGATGGAACATTATACCCATTTTATTACCAATTCTGCACTGTTGTCTCATGTGCACAATTTTTTGAGGATTAAGGTAACAGGAAAGGCTATCAGGGTTCTTGGGTCTGTGACCATTCCTTGTTCCCTTGTTGGCTCTAACTGCAATCACACACAATGCTCTCACAAACATAAACATTGAGACTCTGCTATAATTGTAGGACTTCACAATTTCCAGTCCCTTTGCATATTATTAGGATCTGATCCTGGTCTCAATATAGAATCATGTCTTCCCTATTTGACGTTTTGCATGTTTTCAGATAAGAATATGTAATGTATTATAAAAATTTAGCCATAGTGAGGCTTTCTAGAAAGCTCTGTGTTTTAAGTTCAAGCCACACAAAAATCATTGACTATAAGCTATACTCCTTGTTATTCTGAACAACAAAATCCTGAGTGAGGCAGACAGCAAGTAGTCCCACATTTGAGATGTGGAATCAGAGTCATCAATTTAGAAAACTGCCAAAGTAGTATGGCCAGTTATTGATTACCAGACCCAGGGATTGATTTTTGTCTCAAAAATATGGTGCAGGTTGTTAGAGAAAAACATCTAGGGTCAACATAAACAGAAATACACACACATACACACACACACACACATACACACAAACACACACACACACACACAGAGAGAGAGAGAGAGAGAGAGAGAGAGAGAGAGAGAGACTATCAGAGAGAGAATGGCAATATAATATAATAACACATAGCAATGGAAAAATAGAGATTTGAATAAACATTTGAGATTCCTGAACACATACCTGTAAAGATAATCCCTGAGTGTGATATGGAGAAGTAGCCCAAACCTCATGTTACCTATTGCTTTAAGCATCTCTGAACAGACACTTGCACGATGCTGATGAACATGTCCTCTCAGTGCCCCCTGCTGGTACTCAGCAATCTGTTGTGATGTTTGTGTCTGATCTCACAGAAAATTGGTATCACTGTGCCTCTGGTACAATAATACATGGCTGTGTCCTCAGGCTTCAGATTGCTCATTTGCAGGTACAGGGTGCTCTTGGCATTGTCTCTGG
Source organism: Sigmodon hispidus (assembly GCA_004025045.1). NCBI lineage: Eukaryota > Metazoa > Chordata > Mammalia > Rodentia > Cricetidae > Sigmodon > Sigmodon hispidus. Next base: position 20,671 of record PVIH01023508.1, on the reverse strand, counting down.
AGATGGTGAATCGGCCCTTCACAGCATCGGCATATTTAATATCGCTACTACCACCAATGTATCCGATCCACTCCAGCCTTTTTCCTGGGTCCTGTCTGACCCAGCTCATGTAATAGTTACTGAAAGTGAATCCAGAGGCTGCACAGGAGAGTTTCAGGGAGTTTCCAGGCTGCACCAAGCCTCCCCCAGACTCCACCAGCTGGACCTCACACTGGACACCTGCAGAGAGATTTTTGGAAAGAAAATTGTCATAGAAGCCATTTTTTTCTATTTCTCATGTCTGCACAAACATGCAATGCCTCATCTCCATAAATTACCTTTTAAAATAATAACAAGGAAAATGTATTTGAGCCCCAAGGCCATGGTGATGGTCTCTGATCACAGCTGATCACTAAATGAGAGGTCCTGACAATACAGGGATGGGCTCCTTTGCCAGAGCTGCAGGGTCTGGGCATGGCTGGTTTTCATGGTCACAGAGATGCCTTATTTGCATATCTTCTTGCTATTACAAGCTCTCGTTTGGACACTTCACAAAGGCAGTGCTCAGAGTAGACATAAGCCATCAGAGACAATGGTGACAGTGGCAGTAATTGATATAGCAGTAAAAATTTTTGTATATTAGCATACAAGAATTCAAAGTCAACATAGCACCATATAGGATCCAGGGTTCCTGTATATTTCCCATCTTTTGTGGTTTACTCTTCTTGTATTACTTGCTCTTTTTGTAAAAACTTTACTTCATTAATTTTAAAGTGACCATATATATCCACTTTTTACTGTAACTATTCAAAGGTTTTATTAGTTTGGAGCACTTTAAAGTGTACCTGCAGCATACTCTGACTCCACAAGCCAAGCATTAAAACTACTACACAGTTCTACACATGGCATTGGATGGGTCAAGTCTCAGGCAGTGGGAGGAAGTTTAACTCTTGCCTTGGTCCTCTTGAGAGCCGGTGGGATTAGGAAGCTGTGTCTGCCTCCATGATTACATGTTTACAATATATTTAATGCTTTCCAGGATCATATATAGAAATTTGTTCCCCCACATTGGATGCCATGAAATAGGAGTTTTCACTGGCTCATAACATCCCAGATAATGGCACAGTGATTTATTATTTACTATGAAATTCTAGTCTTTGAACACCACGCTGTTTTTGTATCATTAATTAATTTAAATATATAATTTAGAAAGCTGCTTTTGGCTCTGTTTAAGTGATTTAGAACTTTTTTTTAGCTTTTTAATCTTTTTTAGGCTTTATGTGGGTGTTTGGCCCCACTTTGGGTGCCATCTGTTGTATAAAGATTTTTTGGGGGCCGTTTGGGCCCGGAGGTTTGGAACCTGGTCTGTGGTGGTTTTGTCTCTCAAAAAAATAAATTAGACACTTATATACTTTATATTGTTTGGCCCACGTCTTAAGCACATTATTAGTTAGATATTTTATCTTAAATGAACTCATTTTTATTATTTTACCCGCTTCGTGGTCCGCCATGGCTCACCTGTATTTCTTACATGTCTGTCTTTTTCAGGGGCCAGATAGAGACTGACTAACTCTACCCTTCTCTTATCTGCCTGTCCTCTGATTTTCTACCCACTTTTATGGTGCTGTGCATAGGCCAAAACAGTCTTTTATTTACAGCATATAAAAAACATTTCCACCACAGTTACTGTTGCAGTTTTCCTTGTGAAAAATTAAAAACCTCACAAAGCTATATAAAGTGTATATTACTGAGAGGTATAAAAAGCTTAAATTGCTTAAGATCTAAAACAAAAAACTTTTGAGTTGGTTATTAAAATTAGAGTAGAAAGTAAAATATTTTTTCTGAATTTGCCAAAATTAAAATAGATTACATATTGCAAATGTAATTCCTACCTTATAATTGTTTGATTGTATTTAGTTCTACTATGTTTGAAATAAAAACTTTGTATTTATTTAGACAAAATGGGGAAATTTTACAGGATATTTGTTCATTGTCTGAAGATCTATTGCTGTGAATGGTAAAGTGAACACATGAACAGCCAATAGTGAGGCAGAAGTTATAGTCAGAGCAAAAATATAGATTTACATATGGGAGCCAGTCCTGCTTTTATAAGGAAGGAACATAGACACCAACAACCTTTGCTTATTTTGTGGTGTGGGACAGTGACCTCAGATTCTTGTTATTTGAGTCTTGACTAAGGGAGCATGTAGATTGCAGTGACACTTGAAACCCAGAGATGATCCTACCTTCAAGGAATGCCTAGGGGTAACCAGTCCTAGCAAGGCTTGCTCTCAGGGTCCTAGAGGTACACTTCTACTGGTGAGGAATGTCTGTAGGAGATCTCAAAACATATGCTCACCCTATTCTCTTTAGTTCATTATCTATATTAGCCTGGCTCTTATTAGTAAGACAACTGCAACAGTGAAAGCATAGACTGATATACTATAAACTGGTTTGGCTAATGGCACAAGGATGGTTTAGTGGCCGGTAGGTGTGAAAATAAAACTGTCATAGTTCTTGCTCACAGGCACTTCTTGTTTATTCATTTACTTCTTCTGCTGCCTGGTGTCTCTGCACTGAGCTGAACAACTTCTGCCCAATATTGAAAGATGTTTGCTATAAGATGCTGATCTTCTTAAACTAGTAGCCATTTTGTTTTTCTTCTAAATTCTGGTTGCTGGAGAGTGAAGCCTTCTATGTGTACCTCTTTGATTGAATCTCCAAGGACCTGAGAATTTATTTTTTAGTTTGTTATTTAAATTTATTCTTATGCCCACCATTGCTCCCCCTACCTTCCTTCTTATTCTCCATTAGACTCCCCCCATCCCATCCCACCTTCCATTCCCCAGAGAGGGTAAGGAATTCCAAGTGAGTCATTTTGGTCTGGCATATCCAGTCGACGTAGGTCTGAATCCCTTCCCGTAGTATCAAGGCTGAGTAAGGTGTTCCTCTGTAGGGAAAAGGATAGTAGACATGGGTCCTGCTTGATTGCCTGCAGCTGGAGCTAGATGTCTTAGGGTCACATTTTGTGCCCTGTTTCCCAGATCTTGCTCTCATTGTTTGCAAAAACTGATTGGATGATAGATAGGCAGGATTTTCAGGGTAGGAAGAATGCTGAAGTAAATGAGGGCAGTGTCAGAGTAGTCTTAAGACAGATACAAAAGAAACATGGGAAGTTCACAAATGAGGTAATTTAGTCTCAATGAAGCACATAGATTAAAAGAAGAGTGTTAATTTAATTTATAATAGCTGGCTAGAGACAATATTGAAATATTGGCTGACTATAGTTAACAATATGTCTCTGTGGTTATTTGGGGAGCAGCTGGTAGGACAGAGCTGATTGGCAATCAAAACATGAAACTCTGCCTCCAGAGGTGTGTAGGTACAATATGTTGAACATGTGCATGTGTGTAAGAGCTTGTATGTATATGTACATATAGTGTAACAAAAATAATCTTAAATTTATATCATATACAAAATTCATACCAACTCCCATTCCTGTCAAAGAGAGTAAGGTTGGATTATATAATCAAAAGTGTCAAGGTCATGATCAGGAAACCCACAGAGACAGTTGAGCTTCTGGGAGCTCATTGACTCTGGACTGATGGTTGGAAACCTGCATGGGACTGAACTAGGCCCTGTGAAAGTGGAAGACAATGTGTGGCTTGGGAAGATTGTGGAGCCACTGGCAGTGGGACCAGGATTTATCTCTCATACATAAATTGGCTTTTTGGAGCCCATTCCCTACAGAGGGATACCTTGTTCAGCCTTCATATAGAGGATGGGTTTAGTCCTGCCTGAACTTGATATGCAGACTATATGGTCTCTCTGAGAAGTAGATGAGGGGTAGGTTGGGGAGAAGTTGGGGGCTAGTAGGAGGAAGGGAGGGAAGAGGAACTGTGGTTGGTATGTAAATCTTTTTTAAGAAAACCTTTTAAATAAATAAAAAATAATAAGAAAAATAATTCATACCAATGAATTTTTAAAATATTTGAATATTTGAAACTGGTCATTGATTTTTAGTTTAAAAGAAGAGTCAACAAATCACCCCTTTATCTCATCATTCTTATGCTATATGCCTATCTTTTTCTTTGTACCAGAATATTTCTAAAACTAAGTATTTTTTGTTTTGTTTCCCTGACCATGACTAATAACTTGTAACCAACTGCCCTAAATGATGGCAATCATCCTTAACCCACTGAATTGGCAAAAAAAAAAAATATCAAATCCAAGTCCTTGAAATGTGGACATCATGTTCTCTAGACAGCTACCTGGTGTCTGAGAGTGACAGAAACCTCAGGGGAACCTGAGAAAATTGGAAGTGGTCAAGCCCTGGGAAAGATAGGTGTGTTCTTTTTTGTTTAGTCTCTCTGTGTTGGGAAGTAGTGCTTATCTGAAGTCTTAGGTAGATTGTATGGTAGCTCAACTCAGCTAGAATTTTGTAAGTTGTTCTGTAGGTGGGATTTTGAGCCAAATACATCAGAGGCCTTCTGAGAGTCTGAATTACATGCACTTCTTGTCTTCATTGTTTTTTTGTCCTTGTTGCTGAAAACACAAAAAATACTAAGGTAACATGCATGTGTGCATTAACACAATCATGGAATGTTCTGGAAGTGCAAATAAGCTAAAGAAATATTTGTTCTATGTGTGAGCAGGTAAACCACACCTTTCAACTTAACATGTCTATTTGAAATTAATAACTAAACTGTAATATAAATCATTATCAATTTCATATAAAAGATTGACTTGTAATAATAAGTCATGAGGACTCTGGAGCCAATGAGATTTTTCATGTCTCATTTCATATCAGAGCTCTTTCCATGTAGAGGGATCAGAATATATATTCCACATCTTGTAGTTTTTTCCTTGCTTTATTTTTTGTTTGTAGCCAAGATTTTCAAGAGGTCATTCCAAATCAAATATGATCTACATTAATTTTGAAGAGAACCACAATATCTTGTTTTTTTTTTTTTTATGAAAACAAACGCATATCCTGTATTCCAATGCAACACACTTTCTTACCTTTCTCAAGTTAGAATATTTTTACATATATATGTACACTTACTTTAGTAGTTTACAGAATCTAATGTTTCATAATAGTAATGATTTTTGTATATTAGCATTAAAAACTATAAGGCTAATAAAGCACTATATAGGAATCAGATGTCTGGTTTATTTCCCACATTTATGTGTCCTTTTTTTGTTTTAAAACTCTTTAAAGATTTTAATTCATTATTTTTAAACTGTTTGTTTTTGTGTATGAATATCTATATCCATGGTTTGCTATATCTGCTTAAAGTTTTATTGGTCTGGACCACTTTAATGTACACTGCTACATTGTCTTAACTAAATGAGCCTAATCTTAAGCCTACTCTACAGCTTTGCATATGCCTCTGCAGGGTTCTAATCTTCAGGCAGTGGCAGAGTTTATCTCTTGTTCTGGTCCACTTGAAAGTCTATGGGATTAGGAAACTGTATCTGACTATATATTTGCATGTTTAAATTTTTTAAGCTTTTCTGTATCCTATATAGAAATATGTGCCTCAACACTGGATGCCACATAGAATCAAAGATTTCTTTGGGTAGCAAACTACCAAATAATAAAACAGAATCTAATTATTAATTACAAAATCTTGGCCTCTAGGTTAGGCTTGTTTTCAGCGAGCTTTAATAACTCAAATTTAACTCATATCTATATTAATCTACCACATGGCTTTTAAATTATCTCATTTGTACATCTGCCTCATTTGAGTCTGATGGTCACCTTGTGAGCCACCATTATCTTATTCCTCTATCTGCCCAGAAGTCCTGCCTATCTCTCTTGCCTAGGTGTTGGACATTCAGCTCTTTTTACACTAATCACAGCAACACATATTTACAGAGTGTACAAATATTTCACAACATAGGAGGGTCACTGACAGGTGGAGTATGGTTTTATTTATAATTTTCCATTTTATATATCTTCTAAAAATAAATGATACTTTCTGACTAGCTGTTGAGTTTCAATACAGTGGGATACAAAGATGTTGCATAAAATGAACCTCCACCCAGTATGACACAGGCCTTGTGAAAGCACATGCCTTGAGAAAAGCAATCTATGAATATAGAAAATAAAAACAGCAGGAGGGTCTGTTATTATTTTAAAAAATCTATTCTCTTTCCAAGGGAAAAAGACCAGGAGAACTCATTCATGAAGCATGAACATTGTCATCATGTATACCCAAAGTGTCCCTGATATCACATGAGGAAATATTGATAAGAACTTCAAGGAAATCATGCATGTTTTTCCACATTACAGTATATTGGATTCATGAGCATTTACTCACATGAAATCTCCACAAGATATATCTCAGTAAGCAGAGATTTTTCTATGCACACAGAACTTGAATAAATTATCTTTTAACAGTATAGATAATGTAAATCCTACCACTATTTTAACCCAAAGACAAGTCACAACCTGATGATATGAGAGAAGGACAATCCAGACGTGAAAGCTAGAAGCATCATTGAACGTGAGTGTTTTTATGAGGCTTCACACTGTAGTGCATTAGACAGAAATCTTAACAATGAAATAGAATGCAGCAATGGAAACAGAACATTAACATGGAAATGAAAACATGTATTTTAAATGAAAATATTACTTCCTTTTTTACTGATCCATCAGTAAGATATCTGTTATATCTTTATCTTTTACATGTTCTTTATCTATAATTCTCTGAGGTTCCTGAAAATTATTTGCCAATGTTATAATACAATGTTATAATAAAGCTTGGTTACCATTAATAAAGAAAAGGGAACCATTTTTTTTATCCTCGCAAAAGCTATCTTAAATTTTCTTAATTAAATGGCACCCATGCATTGGTAATCATTTATAATATAGTTCCTATTTTTTGTGTTTAGACATGCTCTATTTATGAATCTATTTACACCCAAATTCATAGGCCAAGATATCCCTTATTTCTGTGTGCATTATCTTTCTCCTCAGTGTTTTAGTGGTAGAGGCAGGTCTTAGTGTTAGGAAGTCAGTTATCCTGTGCATGCTCTGATTGTGGCCAGCAGTGTGAGTGCTTGAGTCCTCTGCTCTTATTCTCTGAATTTTAGAAGATTATTTTTCAGATATTATTTTCTGTATGTCCCATCTTTGGTTTATCTGATATTTTCACTGTGATATAAAAAATATAGTAATACAGGAATAAATGCATATCAATTATATTTTATTGGAGAACTTGACATAAGTTTACTAATTCAAGTAGTTTTGTCTTTGGTTACTTCAAAGTTAATTTTGTTAACACCACATACCTGAATGAAAAGGTAAAATAAGAGTGAACTGTTTTGATGAGCAACCATGTTTTACATATGCAAGAACCCTTCGGTTAGAATACTTTCCCATTCTAAATGAGAAAATGTTTAAAAATGTTTTAATGATGTGCTTATCTTTCTACGTGGGTAGTTTGGTGTTTAGGACAAACAAAGAACATGGATTTCTCTGAATTTACAAGTGGTTCTGTGCTGGTAGTTGTGTGTGCTAGGAAGTGAACACAAATACCCAGTTATTCTCCAGCACCTGGATAAGCAACCATAATCTTTCTTTTCATGTTCACTGCAGCTCTATTCACAAGAGTCCACACACCACATCAAGCTTGATGAATCTGAAGGGTGTTTGGTAAATAACAGCCAGGCACAAACGAACATAAGGACCTTGTATCAAGTGTAACCTAAATATTCGGTCTCAGGGAAATTAAAGTCATGAAAAACCTCTCCCTGGTTTGTTTTAAAAGGCAAAGATTAATTAATTAGATGGGAAGAATTATCCCAAATAATGAGTTTTATGGATGATGAAAACAGTTTATAACAATATGTTCTCTTCTTTATATATGGAGAAAATAGATTTATGAGACATTCCTTAAAGCAAAAACTAGTCATTCATCATGTACCTCAAATCTTGATGTGAAAGACACATTTTTGTCAAAATAAATATCAGTAAATGTAATATGTAAAAATGATTATTAACTCTAAATTTTTGGAGCTGTTTGTGTAGAAGGAGGAAACCATGGACATTTCAGCTTCCAAGTTGTGTTGCAAAAAGAAGATTAATTTAGAAAACCTGTGTTTTCTCCATCACTTGTATAAAAGAAAAAAGGATGAATGGCAGATTTTTTAATATTTCCATGCTGACTTAATGAATTTAACAGGCATCAAATGTCAGAAATTTAACTCCTTTCTCAATATCTGTGTATATGGAAATGCATAATTATATGTATATAAGGAATATGGAATATGAAATATAAAAACTGTATTTTAAATGTGCTATTCTCTGGGATAACTAGAAGCAACTGAATAGCTTAGAGGGTTTATGTGAAATACAAATTGTTCTAATGTGTGCAAACATAGAAATTTGAATAGACTATGACAGTCTAGAGTGGCCTCTTAAGGATATCCTTAGTTGAAATTGGCAACCACAGGTTCTGACATTAAAACTCATGCAAATGGTATAGTCCTAAACTTCTTAGCTTTTGAAGCAACTCCATACTGGTCCTGATATTGCCCATTGGTCCTCACGCCCCCTGGTGGTTCTGAGTGTCTCTGGAGGGAAGGTTTTGTGCAGGCTCAAACTGGATTTCCCTCGCTGTGTATCTGGTACAAAAATACATGGCTGTGTCCTCAGTTTGCAGATGGTTCAGTTTTAAGAAAACTTGGCTCTTTGAAGTGTCCCTGCTGATGGTCATTCTGGATTTAAGAGCTGAATTGTAATCTGTGCCTCCACCAATCCATATCATTCCGACCCACTCCAGACCCTTTCCTGGAGGCTGGCGGACCCAGTGTACATTATAGTCAGTTAATGAGAACCCAGAGACAGTGCAGGTGAGAGACAGGGTCTGTGAGGGCTGCACCAGGCCTGGTCCTGACTCCTTCAGCTGCACCTGGGACAGGGCACCTGTGAACAAGCAACATCACCATCTGGCCTACATCCCATAGATGACATATCTGGACCCTCTCCTGCAGCCCTGACACACTTACAGCTTGGAAAGTTCACCAAGCAGAGGAGCAGCAACAGGAGAGCCATGCTCTGCTGGAGGCTCTAGTGAGAAGGAGATAGGGCTTCTCAGCATGGCCTAAGCTTTCAGCCTGAGCCTGAGGGCTGCTTTGCATGGGGAAGGTTCCTGAGAGGATAAAAGGAGGCACAGGGCAAGGTTTCCACTTTTTCCTTCATGTCACTGAGATTTGATTTGTTCTTTTTGGAACTGGAGATGGAAACTCAGGAACATTTTCCTGCTTCTCTCTGGACTTCCAATTACTGATAAACAGAATATAGTATGAGTCACACTGTGCAGGCATTGGATACAAAACATTGAGTTCACATTGATGTAGTGCATGCAGAAGGGGATACTAAATCCTTGATGCATTACTATACACCCAGAAAATTCCAGTTGAAGAATGAAATTTAGACATATAATGGTCTTTCTGACATAAAATCTGGCTTAAGGAACTATTAGTAAGTCTTTCTTAGTGTCAGTTGAGTGAATCTTATTCTTATTACTCACCTGGAAATTTTAATTTGTGAGAAGGCAACTGATACATATTTAGTACATGTGATTTTAATCTTTATCTGTCTTTATGTCTGTCCCTTTGTACTTTTATATTTCTCTCTTTGTCTCTTTACTACGTAAAGCACATTACAATTTCAGGATCCTAAAACTGATTATTGCATTGATGATTGCATTTCATTGCAGGTGAGCTGTTTATAAAACCTCATAAAAAAGAGTCGCATGCACCCAGGCTTGAGGGTTATGGTACTTGGAGTAATAAGGAGACTGAAAAGCCCAAGTGATGATTAGACGTGGAGAGGAGGACACCCTTGAGCAGAGGGAACTACTCACCTTGTGTGAACTTTGTTCCCACAAAGAACATGGGATTGCAGAGTTTTCCTCCATGCCTTGCTATTGTAAATCACCAGGAAGGGGTGAGAAGAACTCTAAGTATCAGGTTCGGTAAGGAATGGAAGAACATCCACCATTCCTTCTCAGTTGGCACCTACATGTTGTGTCCCTTATTCCTCTGTGCTTGGTCTTTCTATTGTGAGTGGACACGGGTCTTAACATTGGGAAGACAGCCATCCTGTGCAAGCTCTGATGGGCACTCTGCTATGTGAATGCTGTTTTTCTTTTTCATGTTGCTATGAGGTGTAGAAGAATAGTGTTTTTGCAGGTTTTTAAATTATTATTATTACTATTATTATTATTATGAACAAAGAAGTCACACTTTCTATCCTTGTGTATCCTTATTCAAGGTCCCTTCCCCCTCCCAACACATCAGGTCATTCTTTCTTCTCCACAATTCCCCATCCCCTCCCTGGGCAGGAGGCAGGCAGTTCCATGGTCCCACTGTCCCAATATTGCTTAGTTTTGTCTCCACTCCTGGCAGATCCAGTTTTGTATCCCCTCCCTCAAGAGTGGGTCAGGTGGAAGAATAGTTTTCATACATTATACTCAATGTGCCACATCTTAGGTTTGCTTAAGTTTGGATTCAGTTTATAAAATCTTGAGAATAAAGATTATAAAAATAATTGCACATTTTTATCATCTAGGAGAAATTGTATGACTTCTTTTGCTCAATAATTTTTGGTCCGGGCCACCTTATACATAGCTTTTGTCTTCATATTATACTTTATTTTCAATAGTTTCCCTTCTCCAAGAAGCTCTCTTAAGTAAGGTGCCTAGAAAAAGTCACTTTTAAAGGAAATGTTTTCCTGGCAAAGCTGTGTATTATTTATAATTATCTTCTCTTTGAGAGTTGAATCCTTATACTTAAGGCCTTATTCAATCATATACATATACATACACATAATACCAGATTGTATATTTGCATAGTGATTAAAATTTTGTCAGTACAGCCAAGGCTATGATTATCTGGGAAGTGGAATTCTCAGCTGGATAAAAAAAATGCCTCATCAGATTGTACTGCAGGCAATCCTATAGTGGCATTTTAGCTACATTGGAATGACACATTTTTTATATTTATGAGGAAAGAGCCACATAATATTTCTTTTGACACAGGGAAAGAATAATTTATTGCAGAAGACATTTCATGACACTTGAGACTCCATGAGGCTCATTCAAAAGAACCTGTGAACCTTTCTTCCGTGCTGCACTCTCCTCTACCTCTCACTCCTGATGACCCTTTTTGGACCTTCCCTCTCTCATGTCTCCATTCTATCCTTTCCTTATTTCCCTCCCTCTGTCTTCCTTATTTTTAACAAGGAATAGTGACATTTCAAATACATTATTCATTAATCCACATGAGATTAATGTTATGGGCTACAGAATTACACAGGGAAAAATTCAGGCTTCACAAAAAGGCAAACTCACCAGATCCAAGGCTCTGATGGAGTATCTAAACAAAAGAAACACAAATTGTACTGGTGTTTTTGCCTTTAAAATGTTTGTGCTTTTCTGGCTGTGGATTATTTAAGCTTTCTCCCATCAATTATACTTTTGTGATTTATCCTATAGTATAGCAATGTTTTAAGCATTTACTGGGTACAATTTCTCCCATATGTTGTATACCTGCCCCCATTCCATTGGACAGTCAAAAACCGTAGTTCTCACAGCCTAATCTCCACTCTGTTATCTGAGACAGACATTACAAACTAGCTCCTTTCAATTATTTCTCATTTGGCAGAACACATAGTCAGAAAAGGTGTCTTCATATAGATTACATTTGGCACCTTCAGCAGTAAAGAAATGTCCAAGCCTTGTAAAATTACAATTTCCAGAACACTTCTTTATTGTGTTTATATAAACTGAAAAACTTAGCAATAGAGGGAACAGAAGAAAAAAATAGAATAAAAGAAGAATATGTACATAAAGGGCATTCTGTGAGTAGACTGATTTCTATACCTACAGTTAAATGGATTTCTATGTTAGTTTGTAGAGCCTGTCTTGGACTCTGGGAGAAAATATTTAGGATACACCCCTAAAAGCTTTTGATAAAATATATTTTCTACATGAATCAAAGCCTTGTATACACCACAGAATTCTTACACTGAGTTACCTCCCAGCACTACATAATAAAATTTTAAAGAAATACTTTATTTTTCAATTGCGTATATATGTTTCTGTGTGAGCTGTTTAGAGCTCACGGGGAGAAGTAGAATCACAGTGTTTTCTGTACTTAGTGACAGTTATGACTTAACCCTTGTGGGTGCAGGAGTGACAATTGATTCCCTGCAAGGTCATTAAGCTCTGTGAACCAGTGATCTGCTTCTCCCAACTCCCTGATGGTCCTCTCAGGTTTGCTGCAGTTCTGTCCTCAACAACACAAATATCACAGCAATCTGCATGAACCTGGAGAGCATTTTATCAGTGACAGCCAGGCACCAGGATGGCAAAAGTGCCAGTAAGTAGTACATGGAAACTAAGAAACTCATGGTAGGGATAGTAAAATTATGACAGGGTGACCATGGCTTGGGCAGTGTAGAGTGATATATAACTACTTGGTTAGATAGGAAGGGCTATCCCAAACATTGAGTTGAATTGATATTGACCATAGTTAATAACAACACATCTTGCCATCATAAAGGAAAGACTGGATTTTATAAATTATTACCAAAATAAAAACTAGTCATTCAACAAGTAAAGAATTTATTGCTTTGGACTCTGAAGTTAAAGCTAATTTTTACCAATTTCAAAAGCATGAAAGGATAATCACGAGCCTTTTATCAGATCTTTTTGGTATAGAAGCAGGAAACCATTGATTTGTCAGTTTCCAAGGTTTCTTGACAAAATTTCATCAAATCAGAGTAGCTGTGACTCTATGGCATGTGAAAAGATAAAAGAATGATTTATAGATTTTTCTAATTACCTAGGCAATAACTTAACTAATTGTTCAATCCTTTGAAGTACCTATATAAACATGAAAATAAATAAACACATATACCTTTATTAACATATGTGTCTATATATATATAAATGTATGTTTTATGAATATAATAAACACATATATGGAACAATTAACATTATATGTCCTTCTTTTGGATAATAAGAAAAACCTGCAAACCATTGGATAGCTTATAGTGTTTGTAAGAAACCATTTGACCTTGTGTGTGAACAAACAGGAAGTTTATTAGAATATGACAGTAAAGAGGTGCCAGGAGGATTCTTCCCTCTTTTTGGTTGGGAGATGAAAACACAGATTCTAACATTAAAAGTGAGGCACACCAGGGTATCTTAGAACTTCCTGGCTTCTGAAGCAAGACCATATTGGTCCTAGGTGTTCATGTTGTACCTTGACACCCCCTGCTGGCCCTGAGTGTCTCTGCAGCAAGGTTTTTGAGCAGGCTCACATTGGGTTCTCTCACTGTGTGTCTGGCACAGTAATACATGGCAGTGTCCTCAGTTTTCAGACTGTTCAGTTTTAAGAAAACTTGGCTCTTAGAGATGTCTCTGCTGATGGTTATTCTGGATTGAAGAGCTGAATTATAATCTGTGCCCCCACCACTCCATATGACTCCCATCCACTCCAGACCCTTTCCTGGAGGCTGGCGGACCCAGTTTACACCATAGCTGGTTAATGAGAACCCAGAGACAGTGCATGTGAGAGACAGAGTCTGTGAGGGCTGCACCAGGCCTGGTCCTGACTCCTTCAGCTGCACCTGGGACAGGGCACCTGGAGAAAAGCAATATCACCATCAGTCCTACATCCCATAGATGACATGCCTGGACCCTCTCCTGCAACCCTGACACACTCACAGCTTGGAAAGGTCACCAGGGACAGGAGCAGCAGCAGGACAGCCATGCTGTGTTGTAGTTCCAGTGAGAAGGAGATGGAGTTTCTAAGGTAGGTCTTGGCTTTCAGCCTGAGCATGGGGGCTGATTTGCATTGGGGGAGGTTCCTGAGACTATAAAAGGAAGCACAGGCTAGGTTACAATTTTAATTTCAAGACAGTGAGACTTGCAATGTGCTTCTTTGAGTTACTGGAAATATTAACCAAAGAACATTTTCCTGATACTCTCTAGATTTCCAGTCCCAGATAAACAGGAAATACTATAAATTATGCTGTGGAGCGAAAACATCAAAATGTTTACACTTTTATTTATTTAGTGCTGTACAACAAGATTCCATATCCCCAGAGCATTAATCTAGCTCCTCCAGTAGATGACTGAAATGACACTGTGGCTCTTTGTGCCCAGAAATCTTGATTAATGAACTACTTGCAATTACTTTTCTTGATCTCTGTGGAGTTGTGTTGGGTCCTGCCTGACTACTGAATGGTCTTGGTTATGAGGAGAATGTGGATTGAGAAATACCAGAGACAGCAAGAATTAGAGACAGAAATCAGTATGGAGTGCTCTCAGTAAAGACTGTAGCAGCCCTGAGTTCATTTCACATGGGCTATTTATACACTAACAAGAGGAAATCTGTGGACTGATTTGTGTCCCATCTTACTGAGGCTCAGACTTCACCTTCTCATGTAGGAACATCTTACATGGTCACTAGCCTTAGTACCTTTTAATTGATGTCAGTTGATCTCTATGTAATTTTCTATCTTTCTCTGTCACGGTTCACAGGTTGAAGCCACGCCCATGTCCCTAAGTATGATTGCTGCATTAGCGAAGGTTGGGAAGGTCCATGTTTTATAACGTTATAAAAAGCAGTAGACTGACATCAGGCTTGAGGATTCTGTTAATTAAAGTGAAAAAAAGAAGCCAGAGCTGCTTAAGTGGTGATTAAAGGTGGAGAGGAGAGCAGGCAAGGACATGGGAACCCTGTGCCCTGAGGGAGAATTCTCCATGGCTTGGAAGTGTAAATCACCCTAGCAGAGAAGTACAGAGGTGGATTCAACCTGTTCAGTCAGAATTCAGAGGATGTCTGTTCAGCTGGGCATTGGAGACCTAACCCTAACCCTAACCCTACACCAAACCCTAAGTAATTTCTGCTGGAAAGTAATGTCGGGCTACTGCTAAAACTCACTCATTTGGACACAGAATATGGGTGTCAAAGATCATTCTCTGAATACAACACAATAAATGTACAGGTTGCTTACATACCTAAGTAGTACTCTCTTCTGAGGCTGAAAAAATCCTTACAGTGGGCACTGACCTGTGCTTAATAGGATGTTTGAAAGCATCAATGGTGTCTACTAATAACGCTGAGGATAGTCTGCCATATTTGACACTACTGAAATCCTGTACAGAGAGAGCTGAATGTACTCTGGTTGAGGGTGGCACAGTTACAGTAATATATATCCACCCATGTTAAAGTTGGTAACATTCCCTAGCAAGTCACTGCAAAGTGTTACCCCACAGAAGCATCTTAATGTGGAGTGTGTATACAGTGAAGAGTGATATAATTTTTGTGTTTATTAGATTTACATGCGACTACTATGACAGGTGAGAACTGAGTTACAAGTTAAGATTTCTTAAGATGCAACACTGTGAATCTTGTCTTGAGATAAAAAGGGAGTGGTAGACATGCATCACAGAGAACACATTATTACTTGATATAGAGAGAATTGATCTCTAAGTACCAAAGCTTGACATCTCTAAAGACAGACACAGAAGCAGAGAGAACTTTCTAATCTTGTCATGACTAAGTGAGTCCTTGCTCCATTTCTGTAGAGCTCCACCCACAGGTCATATGTTCTGCATGGAGTTTTGTCTTTGGGCTCCTGCCTCTCAGCTGCCCTGTCAAAGGCCAAAACGATTTCTTTATTAGCCAATAATAAAGTATATTCACAGTATACAGAAAGACATGCCACTTCACTTCTCCTTATCTGTCTAATCAAACAGGAAAGGTTTCATTTTAAAATACTAAAATTACATATAACATAATAGTTACTAAGCAATTCTGTATTTGTTATTAAAAAGAAATCTGGGAAGTGGAGAATGGTGACAGATTTAAGTGTGATAAAGAAGGTGATCAAGCCAATGGGCTGTTTATAGTCTGTTATTCCTTTGCCTTCTCTTTAACCTAAAGAATGGCCTCTTAGAGTTATTGATGTATAAGACTGTTTTTTTTTTACAATAAATTTACAAAAACAAGAAAAAGAACAATTTGGCTTTACAATGCCCACTTGTAATAATCTCAGCCTATAAACAGAGATCAGTGGAGCGTCCTTTTTCAAGGAATGCTAAATGTCCCCACACTGTGCCAGTATTTTGTACAACAGCCAGTAGAACAAATACATAATAAATTCCCACAAACTATAATTTATCATTACATGGATGACATCCTGTTGGCTGATTCAAACACTGATACCTTAGGAAAAATGTTTGAGGAAGTGAAACAATTTTGCTGCTTTGGGCATTACCAATAGCCCCAGAAGAAATACAAAGAGGGCATTTCATTACTTTTTTAGGTCACAAAATAGATCGACAATCAAGAAAAAATTAGATCCCAAAAGTTACAAATCAGGGGAGATATATTGAAGACCCTTAACGATTTTCAAATTTTGCTAGCAGACATTGCCAATTCACAGCCTAACTATTGGAATAAAAAATGATGAACTAATAATTTGTTCAAAACTTTAAATGGTGACAAGGATTTAAATAGTCTGAGAGAATTGTCACCTGAAGCTGAGAGACCTTTCTCTTTGGTGGAAAGGAATTTACAGGATGCACATGTGGATTGTGTGGATCCAGACCTTATTTGCATCCTAGTTATCTTGCTCTCTAAGCATTCTCCTACAGGAATTTTAATGAAAAGGGAAAATGTTATATTAGAATGAATTTTTCTACCACATAAACTGAGTAAAATATTAAAGACATGTGGAAAAATTTTCTAAGTGATTTTTAGAGGAAAATTAAGAATTTGTCAATTGACAGGAAAGTACCCAGAAGAAATTGTAGTACCAGAAGTTTAACAGGAACTTCAGGTTGGGCTATGAGACTAAGAAAACTTTGGAAGGAGAAAGAGAAGCCAGCAATGACAGCGGCAGACACAGAGGAAAGAAATTAAAATGCTGCTTTGAGAAAAGCTACCAAGACACATGACTGACTGTCCAGGTAGCCAGATGTTTCTCTCATTTCTTAGGTTTATAAGTTTCTTTCTCTGTACTTTCCTGTACTTCCAAGTAATATTATGACTTTCTCAATTCTCTGATGAGGATAAAATTAAGGTAATTATAGTTACAACTTACCTTCATTATGTTAGTAAGTAAATTTGTTAAAAACTTTGGATTCATCAAGCTAAGATATATAATACAGCATTTTATTTTATTTTCCAAATACTAATGGATTGGATGGACATTGTGAAAGTATATGTTGCTTGATAATCATTCTTATTGTATATAATTTTACTATGTTCAATTGAAACTATTTTTTTCTTGTTTTTTCATTATTAATAGTCTCATTTTTTATCCATGTATACCCTTGTTCAAATGCCCTTCCCCTCCCACCCAATAAGTCACTGTTCTCCCCATCACCTTATCTCCTCCACAACAAGAACGTAGGTCCCAAAGTCCCAAGGTGGCTTAGTTTAGCATCCACTCCAAGCAAATCTACTTTTCTCACCCCAACATCAAGACTGAGCCAGGTGTTCCCCTATAGGGAGTGGGATCCAAGGTGCCACTCCAATGTGTTTCAGATCCAAATCTATTCAGGGGTTGTGTTTTGCAGCTTGGACATACTTGCTTTTTGTTTTTTTGTTTAGAGTCCACTAATGAGTGAGTACATCCCCTGCTTATCTTTCTGGGTTTGTGATACCTCGCTCAGGTATCACAATTATTATTCTTCAAATCCTTCCATTTGCCTGCAAATTATAAAATATTATTTTTTTCTTACTGCTGGGTAGTACACCATTGTGTATATGTACCACAGTTTGTTAATCCATTCTTCAGCTGAGAAGCATCTAAATTGTTTCCAGATTCTTGCCATTATGAATAATGTTGCTATGAACATAGTTGAGCTAATGCCATTGGAGTGTGACTGTGCTTCTTTAGGGTATACACCCAGAAGTGGTATATTGCTGAATCCTTGGGAAGATTGATACCCAGTTTTCTGAAAAACCACCATACTGCATTCCAGAATGACTGAACAAGTTTACACTCCCACCATCAATGGAGTAGTGTTCCCCTTGCTCTACAAACTCTCCAGCATAGGCTGTCATTTGTGATTTTTATCTTAGCTAATCTGACAGGTGTAAGGTGGTATCTCAAAGTTGTCTTGCTTTGCATTTCTCTGATGGCTAAAGAAGTTGAGCACTTTTTCAAGTGCCTTTCTGCCATTCGTAATTCTTCTGCTGAGAATTCCCTTTTTAGTTCTGAACCCCATTTTTTGGTTGGGTTATTCAAGGTTTTGGGTTCTAGTTTCTTGTGTTCTTTATATATCTTAGAGATAAGTCCTGTATCACTTATAGGGTTGGTGAAAATCTTTTCCCATTCTGTTGTCTGTCGTTTTGTCCTATTGACAATGTCCTTGGCTTTACAGAAGCTTCTCAGCTTCAGGAGGTCCCATTTATTGATTGTTCTTAGTGTATGTTCCACTTATGTTGCATTTAGGAAGTGGTCGCCTGTGCTGAGTCATTGGAGGGTATTTCTCATTTTCTTTTCTAGGGAAGGTGACTGCTGCCTGACTCAAAGACAGCATGGGATTTTCTCAAGATACCATCTTTATGTCTGAAGTATGCTTCATTTGAATCCTTCCTTGAATGTATGTATAACATCTTTTAGAAACAAACTAGGGGTCTTTGTGTATTTCTAGCCATGGGGTTCCTCTTGGTTTGATTTTCTATCTTCTGTTATATCTCCAGCTTAGTGCCTGCCCTTGTCTACCTTGGTCACATGTTGGCTGGCAATAATTTCTAATATTAGTAGTATTATCTCCAGAATGTTCTCTTATCTGTAGGGAGATTGAGTTTAGGGAATATCAGTGTTTCTTCTATCTGTAGCTGTCCTTAGACGTCTGAGAAATGTTTCAAATGATATATTTTTTCTGAGGTGTAAGTCTGTCCAGGCATCTACTAGAAAATATAATTGCAGAGGAGGCAGATACTGAAAAGAATGAAAATCTTATTTGTGAGAAAAGAGATCTTGTTTGTGTGACTCTTTTCTAACATAGTTAGACCAAGATATCAATGTGTTCCCTGATGTTTGTGGAAAATTGTGCCTAATAAATCATCAACCACACTGATAACGTTTTCTAGGAAATGTACGCCAAGGAAATAACATACAGGAAAGCTACAATTACACACAAGGAATTTTCTTCAAGAATCAGTTAACACACTCAGGGTCAATTATTACCAAAACTCACTGAGATTTTGCCTTTACTACCAACAGGGCCCTTGACTCTGATGGGTCAGGCTTGTAGGTGCCAACTGAGTTTCTAGTTCATATTCCTGTGGTTCCCAGCATGCCTTCTCATTATAGAGATTTATACATAGACACTCTTCTATCTTTTTCTTAAAAATTTCACCTTTTTATTTCATAAGAATTTGTACACAGATGTAGTTCATTTTCATCAAATTTGTCTGTCCTACTTTGCCCAAATTCTCCCTCCCACTATACACATTTCTTGTTTCCAGAGAAAAGTTCAGGTATTTTATATTGGGTCTCAAATCACATCAGAAGTATTGTTAGTCTTGTGACATCCATGGCACTATTACACCAGTTTTTATATCTTGCCAGGATATTTACTATTTTAGGTTGTGATCCTCATATTTTAGGTCTAAGACCAGATCACAGTATTTTGTTGTGTTTTGAATCTTGCTTGTTCATGGCTGAACCCAGCCCTTTTTAGGCTTTTCTTCCCTGTTCTCATAACTGTGATGTGTTTTTGTCTCCCTGAGTTGTTTCTGTATCACATTGTTCTTATGTGTGGCCCACACTTATTTCCTGCTTTAACCACTCTGTGGACTGCAGAGCAAGCACATGCTGAGTGTACCAGCTGGATCCTCATCATCCCATGGCATCCTATCCAGGGATTTTACTCATTCTTTGCACTTTACCATGGTTCATGGTCTCCTCGGGGAAAACCTGTGACAATGCCATGGGAACAGGTATGTACTAGAACTAATATATCTAAATCAATGATTCAAGGGTGAGGACAATGAATTTGTTCATTTTCCTTAGGTGTCTGAACAGCCTGAGGCTCCTCTGGGGTTCGGAAGGGTGTCTGTTTGTTCTGAGTATGCCTGCCTTCATTTCATATATTCTTAGCATTTTAATTTGAAGCAAGGTGTTAATAAACCCTTTTTACCTAAATCCTGGTTTTCATCTGTACATGGGGGAAATTAGCTCAGACCAAGATTTTGGGAGACAAGCAGGGCATGGAGAAAATGTCTATTAACAACACATGGAACAAGTGTTTTGACCCAGAATAGAAGAGCACGGCCTTAGGAAGCTATTGGAAACCTCAGGTGACTGACAGTGAGCCTAAGATGGGTGTTTCTGGAACATGGTGTGAGGCTCTCAGAAGTTCACACATGAACGCTTGCACACACACAGCTTCTGATGAGATGGACACATGTGGGAGAAGTGACAGTGTGCACAACTGCAAACAGCCACACACAGAGTCACACTTACAGATACAGTGTTACATCCATGGACACACACACACACACACACACACACACACACACAGCTTCTGATGAGATGGACACATGTGGGAGAAGTGACAGTGTGCACAACTGCAAACAGTCACACACAGTGTCACACTTACAGATACAGTGTTACATCCATGCACACACACACACACAC
>PVIH01023507.1:0-15784 GCA_004025045.1 Sigmodon hispidus | reverse complement strand
AATTCTCAATTTTCTGAGAAACCTCCATATTGTATTCCAAAGTGGTTGAACAAGCTTACAATCCCACCAACAATGGAGGAGTGTTCCCCTTGCTCCGCATCCTCTCCAACATAGGCTGTCATCTGTACCTTTTATCTTAGCCAATCTAACAGGTGTTAGGTGGTATCTCAAAGTTGTTTTGATTTGCATTTCTCTGATGGCTAAAGATGAAGAACACTTTTTCAGGTGCCTTTCAGCCATTCGTAGTTCCTCTGCTGAGAATTCCCTTTTTAGATCTGTACCCCATTTTTTGATAGGGTTATTCAAGGTTTTGGGCTCTAAATTCTTGAGCTCTTTATATACCTTAGAGATCAGTCCTCTATCACTTGTAGGGTTGGTGAAAATCTTTTCCCATTTTGCACTTACAAGTATTAACTTTTAAGAACAATATTTGTTGCTTCAAAATCCATTTCCTAGCAAATTTTGATGTCTTGCCTTGCTTTTTTTTCACTCTCTTAGCACAATTAAATTTCTTGCATTAAATATTTAGATAGAAATAAATATAATAATAACACATAAAGAATGTAACTGACGTTCCTAGCGCCTGATCTGAAGCAGCATCTACTCAATCCCTCAGAATACACAGTAGGAAGAGCAAAATAAAAAACTGAGCCACAGGTCTGGTTGAGCCAGAACCCTACCTAGGGGGGTAGACAGATAACAACTTCATAATATGTGCCTTGACTTGATTCCAGAAGCTTACCCTGAAATAGGATTGTATAAACTTACTTAAAGTCATCTTGGTCCTCTTCACCTTCCTACTGCCATAATTACTAAAGTACTAAAAAGAGTCAAAAGGCTGAATAACTAACAAAAGTTTGAAGAACTGCTCAATTATAGTTATATCCAGAAAATGCAATTCAAAAGAAATGGATCTAATTTGTACTTAAGTATTGGCAAAAGTCTTTATATCAGATAATTCTTATTGTTGGCCAAGGTACAGAGGGGAGAACATGTTCCTGCTATTGAGTGTAGAAAATTACACTTTATTCTGATGGCAAACTGGTAACATTGAAAATGAAGAATGAGTATTTTATGAGAATCTGGTTAGCACTGAGGTCAGGCAACGATGGGAATGCTTAGCCTTCCATTGTCTGAGCATAGCCACAGAGGTGCCCACATCTATGGTGATGTCTAATTAAGGGTATGCATTCAGAAAGTAAGATGGGCATGTGATAATACACAGTGCTGGGTAACATTACTAATACATAGAAAGATCTAGAGTGAAATGTCATTATGTAAACTCAAATATTATATGTAGATAAGTTGCATGATATTTACATGTCTATATTTGTAAATGGAGGTGGCTAGTAGATGGATAAAGGGTAGCCTGGTTTCTTTACATCTGTGACAAATACCTGGACAGAAACTACTTAATGGAGGAAGGGTTGATTTGGCTCACAGACTTGGTTATAGTCCCTCACCCTGGAGGATTCAAATTGGCAGATTTGGAGGGACTTGTCCCATCACATGCACAGTCAAGGGCACTAGCATGCATACTCGGCTTGCTTTCTCCATTTTGTACATTCTTGAATCCAGCCTATAAGATGATGCAGTCCACATTTAGGTGGTTGTCCCACCCCAAACAAGTGAGTTAAGAAACTCCTTCACAAGCATCCCACAGGCCAGCCCAATCTAGACTTTTCTTTTTTCTTTTTTTTTTTATTCACAGATGATATGGTTTTATATACAAAACCTCCAAAGACTCCATCAGAGATCTCCCAGCTAATAAATATGCTCAATGAAACAGCAGAATATAAAATTAACACACAAAATCAGTGGAATTTCTGAATGCAAATGATAAACATACAGAGAAAGAAAATGGGGAAGCAACCCCGTTCTTTTTTTATAAGCATATTATATCATATGGTGAAATCATAGCATTTGTAATTTGTTTTTTTTTGTTGTTGTTTTTACTTTTTGTATTTGTATTTTTATTTTTTTCTTCATTTAGATTCTTTTCCAGGTGAGTCTACTTTGTCTTAAGTCTACAACCAAAATCAGCCACCAAAGAGAAACAGAGATGATCAGGTGTCTTTTGAAATTAGGCTTTAGTTATAGACACATTCCAAACATCTTTGAACAAGATTGTATAGAGGAAGGTGAGTAGTAGGGACTGGAGTTGGCATAAGGAGAATGCAGTAAACTAAAATATAGGAGCTTAACGCCCAGCCTTAATCACAATGTGCTTAATTTTAATGAATGTAATCAGTTTTCTGTACTGAGGCCAAAACAGAAAGAAAAAAAAAAAAAAACAAATATATAGAAAAGAGGTGGGAAGGAAGGATGAGAAGCACTAAGAAAAATACATGTGAAATTTGGTTGTTAGGAAGACGGACATTAAATAAAAAAACAAATAGAAAAAGCACATGGTATTTTCTTTATAGAGAAAAATGTATAGTATAATTTATAATTTATAATTATAATTTAGAAACAGCCAAAGCATCTTAACCCAGAAGCCAATCAGATATTTGATTTCTTATGACTGGGGATCATCAGGATGTTGACCTTGGCCATGTCAGTGTCACAGTGATCTCATATTGTCTTTGACACCTACAATAAACATAAGAGCACTGTCCTCGGTTTGAAGGATTTAGAGGATTGGGGTGTAACAAAGACACTGAGGTTAAACAGTGTTTCAACCAAGCACTCTAATGAGGACATGTGGGCAGTGTCTTGAGTTGAAGAGCTGGGTTTTTGGAGGGCAGTGATGTATGGATTTGAGGAGATAGCTATGGACAGCTCTCAGCATTACTTTCTTGGCTGTCAACTCTCTATATTGGCTTTATTTGGAAGCTAGGGCCTGAACTTGTTTCTTGCATTTTCTGTGCCAGCTCCATGCCAAAAAATTGTCTTTTTTTTTTGATGGTAGCCCATACTTGTGTGCATAAGAAATGTAGGACCTTAGAAATTCAGTTATAATTGTAAAAAATAAAACAAAAAACAAAGCTGAGTAAACATTTGAAATTTATAAGGCTATCAACATGTTTTTATTTTTGTCTATTAGGAAATATTATAACTTCATAGGGGACAATAGCAAGGAATAGTTATAATGTTGACAGAAAGATTACAAATTATTAGTAATTATGTAAAAATTTGCCTGCACTTACTCATAATTAAAGTAACGTAAGTAAAAACAATTTGATTGTTCACCTTTGTTACAAATGATTAATTGAGGAGTTCAGGGATTTAGAAATTTCTAGAAGTTTCATGCTCTGCTAAGAGGATTATATAATTTTGTAACCTCACCAAATAGAAACACATACCTCATACTACTTGAGTAACCAAGAACCAGAGGCTAGATAAACCAGAATCTTCAGGTAAAACCCAAACCTAAGGGTCTAAAACTATGAAATCAGTAAAGTGATTCCTAATGATATCCTGTTGTGCTCATAGATTGCTGTCTTATCTGTCATCATCAAAAAGCCTTCCTCTGGAAGCAGATGGGACCAGATGCAGAGGCCTCTATCAGATCCCTCCTACTCAGAGCTCAGGAACATAGGAATGAGGAGGTGGAAGACTGTTAGGAACAATTGGGGGTAGAGGACACCAGGAGAACAAGGTTTTCTGAATCAACTAATCAATAAACATATGAGCTCAGAGGGTGAAGAAGCATGCATAGGGCATATATGGGCCTATACCAGGTCCTCTGCATACATATCATAGTGATTAGCTTAGTATTTTTATGCAGCTCCTAACTGTGAGAACAAGTGGGCTTCTGACACTTGTGTCTGCTCTTGGGACTCTTTCCCTCCTAAAAGGTTGCATGTATAATTTTAAAATTATAGTTTTTGCTTTATTTATTGCACTTTATTTTGTCATGTTTGCTGGTTATCTCTTAGAAGCCTGTTATTTTCTAATAAGAGACAGAAAGGGGATGGATCTGGGTGAGAGGGGAGGTAGGAAGTAACTGGGAGGAACAGAGGGAGGGAAAAGTATGATCAGAATTTATTATATAAGAAAAGCATTCATTTTAAATAATCATAAAACCCTGCAAGCTCTGGTAATTTTGTCAGAACTTTACACATGCTAGCTGCTAATGACAATGTTGTAGGAGAGAGCATCATGCTCAGTGACAGCTGAAAATAACTTTGTGAAATTGAAAAATGAAACAAATATCTTGCTTCAATTAATTAACCATTGCTCAACTGGTGGCATTCAGAAGGTATGACTGTTCTGCCAATGGCTACCAGCCACTGGTAAGGTGTTCAGCATTTACAACTTCAGGGAGAGATACATATTTTCTGCTTTCTTGCTCAGCATTGCCTAAACAGTTTGAAAAGATGGGCTAAACTGTCTAAGTAGAATAAGCTCTAGGAGTTATCTTCATCTAAAAATAAATATATCCTCAGCCATTAGAGTATTTGACGTGTCTGTGTGGAAGAAAACGTTCTATTTGATTCTCCAGGGTAGGAAAATGTAAAGGTATTAAACTACAATACTACAATAACCCCTTACAAATGCTCACCATGCCAAGCTGGCCTATTCTCCAAGGCCAACTCTCCCCTTTGCTTCCCGTTTGATTATTGCTTCTGTGAATGAAATTCCCTTTCATGTGTGAGCAGATGATTGGATCCTTTCATGATTTGAATATAGTTAGATAATCAGAGTCAAAATTTCAAAATTATTTTAGTGATATTTGCTTCTTTTGGAGGACACTTGAGACTCTACAAAGTGTCCTTGTTCTTAAAAAACAACCTTAGTGCTGAATTAATTAACTGTATCCCAAGATGCCAAGGTCACCCATAGGAAAAATCAAAAGGTTCCTCTTCACAGTGGATCTTACGCCTTGTTTATTATGAGTACAAACTGATATAAATTTTCTAAAAACTATATTCTAGATATTCATTTAACATTTAAATATACCTGTAATTTGAACCAGCAACCCCAGCACTTGGAATATGTTATATAATATACAGGTCTAAGTGAGCTAGCATAGGATCTAAGCCAGTAAATGACTTTTTATCTTCTCTGCAGTCTTATCTGTGGTTTCTTTTACTTTCTTTTTTTATTATGAATAAAGTCACATTTTTTATTCACGTATCCCCTTGTTCAAACTCCCATCCCTCTCCTGCCCCTCCCAGTCACTCTCTCTTCTCCCCATCTCATTATCTCCTCCCCAGCAAGGGCAGGAGGTCCCAAGGTCTCAAGGTGGTTAAGTTCAGCATCCACTC
The DNA here is from genome assembly GCA_004025045.1 of Sigmodon hispidus. Taxonomy (NCBI): domain Eukaryota; kingdom Metazoa; phylum Chordata; class Mammalia; order Rodentia; family Cricetidae; genus Sigmodon; species Sigmodon hispidus. Next base: position 10,571 of record PVIH01023507.1, on the reverse strand, counting down.
CAGTCAGATCCGCTTTCCTCACCCCAACATCAAGACTGAGTCAGGTGATCCTCTAGAGGGAGTGGGCTCCAAGGTGCTGCTCCAAGGTGATTCAGATCTCAAGCTGTTTATTGGTTGCGGTTTACAGCTTGGGAATGCTTTGCTTTTTGTTTAAAGACCACTAACGAGTGAGAACATCCCCCATTTACCTTGTGATACCTCGCTCAGGAGGATATCCTCCAAATCCATCCATTTGCTTGCAAATTTTAGGATATCATTTTTTTCTTACTTCTGAGTAATACTCCATTGTATAGATGTTTGTTAATCCATTCTGCTCTTGATGGGTTGATTCCAGGTTCTTGCTGTTTACATGTAGCGAGAAATCAGAAGCTACACATATGAACTGATTGCTTCAGAGTGCTGGAGCTGAGTGGGGCGTCGTCAACTGGAAAAAGCATCGGTGGGAAGTAAAGGCCCCCCCTCGATGAAAGAGGCAGAAAAGGAAGCCGGGCTCTGCCACAGTTCCTAGATCGGTTAGAAAACTCTTCGGCGAGCTGCTTCCCCCTCTATTTTCTCCCTTTGAACAAAACCCTTCTCTGTAAGTGATATTTGGATAATAAATATTACTTAATATATATCTCACAGTGGGTTAATTACCATAATAGTTACAAATAATGCTGCTATGAACATAGTTGAGCTAATGCCTTTGGAGTGTGACTGTGCATCTTTAGTGCATATGCCCAAGTGGTATTGCTGGTTCCTTGGGGAGATTGATTCCCAGTTCTCTGAGAAACCACCATACTACATTCCAGACTGGCTGATCAAGCTTACACTCCCAGTAGCAATGGAGCAGTGTTCCGCTTGTTGTGCATAGGCTGTCATCTGAATCTCTTATCTTAGCCAATACGATAGGTGTCAGGTGGTATCTCAAAGCTGTTTTGATTTGCATTTCTCTGATGGCTAAAGATGTTGAGCACTTTTCTAGGTGCCTTTCAGCTATTTGTAATTCTTCTGAGAATTCCCTTTTTAAATCTGAACCCTATTTTTTGATTGGGTTATTCAAGGTTTTGGGCTCTGTTTCTTGAATTCTCTAAATATTTTAGAGATCAGTCTTCTGTCACTTGTAGGGTTGGTGAAAATCTTTTCCCATTTTGTAGGCTGTCTTATTGACTGTGTCCTTGGCTATACAGAAGCTTCTCAGTTTCAGGAGGTCCCACTTATTGATTGTTGTTCTTAGTGTCTGTGCCCCTGGTGTTATATTTAGGAAGTGGTTGCCTGTGCCAATGTGTTGGATGGTATTTACCACTTTCTTTTCTATCAATTTTAGTGTGGCTGGGTTTATGTTGTGGTCTTTGATCCACGTGGATTTGAGTTTTGTGCAGAGTGATAGGCTTGGATCTATTTGCATTTTTATACACACTTCCATCCAGCTATGCCAACACCATTTGTTAAAGAAACTCTTTTCCATTGAATATTTTGGACTTTTTTGTCAAAGATCAGGTGTTCATAGGTTTGATTGTCCATATCTTCAATTTGATTCCATTGATCCACAAGTATGTTTTTATGCCAGTACCAGGTTGTTTTTATTACTGTAGCTCTATAGTATAACATGAAGTCAGGGATAGTGATGCCTCCTGACTTTATTTTGTTGAATAAAATTCTTTTTAATCCTGGCTTTTCTGTTATTCCAAATGAAGTTGAGTATTGTTCTTTCAAGCTCCGTAAAATTTTGTGTTGGGATTTTGACAAGAAGTCCATTGAATCTGTAGATTGGTTTTGGTAGAATTGCCATTACTACTACCAACACTCCTCGCACTGGTACACACAGTAGAAACTGAAGGAATATTGCCAAACTCTTTTTATGATGCCACAGTTACCCTAATTCCAAAGCCACTCAAAGACACAACAAAGAAAGATCATTACAGACCAATTTCCCTCATGAATATTGATGCAAAAACTCTCAACAAAATTCTGGCAAACCACATACAACAACATATAAAAAATATCACCACCATGACCAAGTAGGCTTCATCCCAGAAATGCAGGGAAGGTTCAACATACAAAAAGCCATAAGTGTCATCCATCATAGAAACAAACTGAAAGAAAAAACCCCATATGATCATATTCTTAGATGCTGAAAAAGCTTTTGAGAAAAATCCAACACTCCTTTATGATAAAAATCCTGGAGAGAACAGGAATACAGAGAAAATATGTCAATATAATAAAGGCAATTTACAAGAAGCCAATGCCTAACATCAAACGAAATGAAGAAATACTCAAAGCAATCCCACTAAAATTAGGAACTAGACAAGCATGTCCTCTCTCTCCTTACCTATTCAATATAGTTCTCAAAGTGTTAGCTAAAGCAATAAGAGAACAAAAGGAGATTAAGGGGATACAAATTGGAAAAGAAGAAGTGAAACTATCTCTTTTTGCAATGATATGATTATATACATAAGTGACCCACAAAATTCTACCAGGGAACTTCAGCTGATAAACACCTTCAGCAATGTATCAGGATACAAGATTAACTCAAAGAAATCAGTAGCCCTAAACTAAAGATAAAAAAGCTGAAAAAGAAATAAGGGAAATATCACCCTATATAATAGCTGCAAATAGCATTATATACCTTGAAGTAACTATAACCAAAGTAGTAGCAGATCTATTTGACAAAAATTTTAAATCATTGAAGAAAGAAATTGAAGAGGATATCAGAAAATGGAAAGCTCTCCCATGTTCCTGGTTAGGTAGGTTTCTTTTACCTTCAAATGGTGACTAGAAATATAAAGTTGAAAAATCACCAAAATAATGCACAAGTTTTAAATTCCACTATCAATAATGTAATAAAAACCTTTTTTTGTCTAGGATAAAAATTATCTTTTTGTTTAGCCTAGTTATGTGAAACATCCTATGGTAGGAGAGAGGGGAGATAATAATAGAGGAGAGAAAGAGGAGAAAGAAAGAAAGGAGAGAATACTAGGAGGTTGGAAGGAGGAAGAAATAAAAGGAGAGGGAAATTAGTTACTTTTATCCTGTGTATCATAATTTACTCATGTCCACAGCCCATGCCATTACTGCTACTCAGAAGACTGTGGATAGCCCCTCTGGGAAGCTGTGCCATGATGGTCATGCAGCTGCCCAGAACATCATCCCAGTATCTACCGGTGCAGCCAAGGCTGTGGGCAAGGTCATCCCAGAGCTGAACAGGAAGCTCACAGGCATGGCCTCCGTGTTCCTACCTGCAACATGTCTGTTATGAATTTGACTTGCCTCCTGGAGAAAGCTGCCAAGTATGATGACATCAATAAGATGGTGAAGCAGGCCTCTGAGTGCTCACTAAAGGGCATCCTGGGCTACACTGAGGGCCAGGTTGTCTTCTGCGACTTTAACAGCGACCCCTACTCCTCCACCTTTGATGCTGAGGCTGGCATCGTTCTCAATGACAACTTCGTAAAGCTTATCTCCTGGTATGACAATGAATATGGCTACAGCAACAGGGTGGTGGATGTCATGGTCTACATGGCTTCCAAGGAGTAAAAAGCCTACCCTGGACTACCCACCCCAGGAAGGACTCAGAGAACAAGAGGCCCTCGGTTGCTGAGCAGTACCTGCCCCAACTCAGACGATACTGAACATCTCCCCCAGAACCCATCCCAGACCCTGGAATGACAGGAGGGGCTTAGGGAGCCCTACTTTCTTGAATACTATCAATAAAGTTCACTGCACCCCCCCCAAATAAATGAATAAATAAATACATTTTAAAAAATAGAGAAAAAAGAAATCAGGCACAGATAACCATGGGGAGCAAGCCAGTAAGCAGCATCCATCCATCTTCTCTGCTCCAGTCCCCGCCTCAGGGTTCTTAATTTGAGTTCCTGCTGCAGCTTCACTTCTTAATGAACAGTAAACTGTGAATGGAATCAAACCCTTTCCTCTCCAAATTTTCTTTATCATGGCAGTAAAAAAAACAAAGGTACAGATATATATGTATAGGAAATATATAGTGTATATATGATTCTATACTGTCCACAGCTTCAGGTGGTCAGTGTAGGTTTTAGAGTATCTTCCTTATGGAGAAGGGGGAAAAGTACGGTCCACAGATATTTTTCAATGTGTTATTCTATATTACTAATATAATAGGCACAATCTTTGAACAATATTGTTATATTAATGAAAAGTATCACAGATGTGAGCCACAGAATTTATAAAGAACAGATATAAAATGCCAACATTGTTGAATCCTGGTGATGAAAAGATGGGTGTTTATTTTGCTATTTTTATTTTACTCCCTGTTGAAATGTTTGATGATGAAAAGTAAAAAAACAGAGTACATTAAGGAGAAATTGAGCAAATAAATTATGGTCTTCCTACAAAATGATAATTTTGTGCTTGTCAGATATGTCAAAATAAGTATTGGGTACATCTTCAGCAGGGTGATAAATGCAAAAAAAATATTCATTGCATGCAGAGCATTTGCAGAGGTAGCTGTTTTAAAATAAGACAGAGGTAGCTGCTTTCTGGTCTTCTCGTATGTGAGCAAGCAACTGTCACACACTCTCACTATCTCAGTGACCTGAACCCATGCTTTTCTACAGTGGGAGACTCTGTCCTCTTAAGCCGTTAGTCAAAAGCAAACACAAAGCAAAGTAGAAAAACTTGCTCCCTGCAAGTTGCTCTTGTGTCAGGTATCTAGTCACAACCATGAAAACAATATAGAAATTTTCACTGAGATAAGTGGGATGGAAGCTAGTACAAACATGGCCTGTGTTGACTGTAGGATTTTTAAACTTTCTCATTGAAAGAATGAAGAAAAATACAGAGGTCTGTGCTAGCAAAGCCATAGAATGCTACACACAAACCTCCGTGAACCATTCTGATAGTTCAGAAGACTTGAAATTTAGAAAGTAGGCTCTGCATATGAAGACGATGGAAGAAAGCAAGAACTCTATCATTGATGTGACCCAGGCAATTTATGTTGCAGTTTGGCAATGAATTTCACTGAATGGGACCCATGTTCAGAAAACTTGTGTGAACCATTAAAAAGGATTAATTATTTTAGTGGAGGAAATTTCAAGCCAGAGGAACATTTAGGCTACAAACTGGTTACTGCTCAGTGCACTTACTCAGATTTGCCAGAATCTGAATGTAGCAAAGAAAGACATAAAAAGAAAATGTGCAGGACAAGGAAGATGCAGATAAAATGGCTGTATTTGTTACAGAGAAGAATGTCTTTAAGGAGTAAATTGAATTCTCTACTGGAACAATAGGAAAGGATCCCCACTAAGAGTCCCTTTATGGAATGTTACCAAATATAGAAACAAAAACTCATTTAACAGTAAAGGCTCTAAGCAGACTGACCTTCATAATATTCTATGAGATAAACACACCCATTGAAATGCTTAGCCAGGCTCCCCTATGAAGGCATACAGGGACAACTATAGCTGTGGTTCAAGAGGACCAGGCTATATCATAATCTGCCAGTGGAAATGGGTGATATTGTTCATAAGGTGCTAGGTTTTCAGGCATAGAAGATTAAAAAGGTAATAAGATTCTGCATGCTAGCATCACAGATGTGTCAGGGTTGGATTCTCCTTGTGGAGACCCTAACTGGGTAGTAAAAAATTGAGAAAGTGAAGGCTAAAGTGCAGTGGAGCCATCTGGATATTGCAGATGACAGAAACATGGGATTCCTTTCAAAGAACAGTGCAGAGAACAAGCAGAGCTTACCCAAGAGAAAAGACTCATGTGCCAAAGGCAGCAAAACTGGAGGGACAAGGCTACTGAAACCTATTCAAAGTTTGATTCTACCTTTGAAAACCTCAGATGCTGGCTGGACCTGAAGCTATAGGCATTGCTGTTTATTCTGCTGGATGCTGGTCTTACTTGGGTCAGATATTTTCTTGTTATTCATCCATTCTTCAACTTTAATTAGAATGTTTAATCTCTACCACTGTATATAGAAAGCATGGAACTTGGCTTTTTGCCTCTGTCTTGATTTTTAGCCCCCCCGCTGTGTGTGTGTATGTGTGTGTGTGTGTGTGTGTGTATTTGTGTGTCTTTGTTATGTGCCCATGAGTATGGGTACATGCACCTGTGCATGCATGTAGACAAAGGAAGGACACTGCATGCCCTATCCAGTCACTCTTCACTTTATTACTTTGAGACAGTTTCACACTGAAGCTTGTTGTTGTTTGTTTTTGCTCTTTGCTCTTTGGACTCTTCAGATATTTTGGGGGGTGCCAACCAGCTTTCAAATAAGTTACCCGTGGAGCATTATTCATAATTATAAATGTCTGGCCTTAGCTTGGCTTGTTTCTTGCCAGCTTTTCTTAACTTTAAATTATCCCATCTACCTTTTGTCTCTGGGCTTTTTCCTTTTCTTCTGTATATGTTACTTTTATACTTACTCCATGACTGGCTTCATGTATGGCTAGGTGGCTGGACCCTAGTGTCCTCCTCTCCTTCTTCTCTTGCTCTTTTTTCTTTTCTTCCAAGATTTGTTCTATTTTTTTCTTTTTGCCTGGCAATCCTGCCTATTCTTTCTCCTGTCTCACTATTGTCTATTCAGATCTTTATTAGACCATCAGTTGTTTGAGACAGGCAAAGAGTCTCAGCTTCACAGATTTAAACAAATGCAACATAAAAGAATGCAACACATCTTTGCATCATTAAACAAATGTTTCACAGCATAAACAAATGTAACACATCTTAAAATAATAATTCACAATAGAAGCTAAGCTAGCAAGATCCAGAAATGCCATCTCTGTCACACCCTCAATATAGAAAGATACTTGTAGTCTCATCTGGTTTTTAAGTATATATCTGACTTGTAGTCAAGTCCTCATGATCAAACTGCAAGTGATCTCACTTTAGAAACCAAGAACTACCTCATCATCACTTGATTTTATTTTAATGAAGTTTCACCAAAGAATGTCTTATATCCTATTAAGGGCTTTATGTACTACATTACACTTTAAATTTTTTATTTTTATTTTTTATGTGTCTAACTCTTTTGTCTGCATATATGCCTGTGTATCATGTATGTGCTTGATGCTTAGAAAGTTAAAAAATGGTGTCAGAACTCTTAAAACCCAAGTTACATATGACTTTGAGCTACTATGTGTGCCTAGAAACCAAACCTAGATTCTTTATAAGAGCAGCAAGTTCTCTAAACAACAAAACAGTCTCCAACTTCAACACTAAATGTTTGAATGGTGTTGGAACTCTTAATTGCTATGGTGACTTCTATAGTTGTAGGAAATTTGTTTCATATTATAAAGTGGCCATGAGAAGATTGTCCAGGTTTGGAGTTAATGTTCCCACAAGCTCATCTATTTTAACTTGATCTCTATCTGGTCTTACTGGGAAAGTTGTCGAATTATTGGGAGGAAGTTAATGTCTGAGTTCTGGGCACTGGGTTTTATGGTCCTGTCTCTCCTGTTATTTCTGTTTCCAAGTCTACTGAGCAGTGAGCAATCAGCTGCCACATGTTTCTGACACCACAGACTACACTTTCTCATGCTGTCCCTACTCACTGAACTGTATCTATTCAAACCATGAACTAAAACACATACATCCTACTTTAAATTATAAAGTACAATGGTAGAACATCATGAAGAAGATACCTACTGATTAGAGAGATGGACAAAAAACAATAAAACAATAACAAAATGAGGCAAAACCATAACTCCCAGGATTTAAGTCTTCAAAGTCTTAGAGTGAAGAAAACCTTGAAGTGACTACTCTGCCCTCAGGGCATTTGCTTTTCCTCAATACTCAGCAAGGACTTGTAGAAATCTGGGATTACTTAGCAGACAGATGAGAGAGAAACTGGCAGGTATCATCAAGTCATAGGAACATATAAATTGGAGTTTCTGGGTACCAGGACAGCATAGTCGTGGGTGCATATTAATTCAAGATTCTGGTGAAAATAAAGACACAGATAAGGAAAGATATTATTGTAAATGCCTGTGCTTACTTTACAGGCCAAGGTCACATGATATTGCTGTGAGGAATTAAACAAGGCTGGTTAGAGGAGATACAGCAAGAGTGCAACTGTGACAATTTTATTGAGGAAAGACTTTTTATCCCTTTATAGGAAACAGAATATCATGACAATTGCCAGAATCAATACAATTGTAGTTGCCAGGATACAGTCATGCTTGCAAGTTATACAGGGTACACAAGATTAACATCTAAGACCAATTGTTCTGTCAAGCTTCCATGGTTCCTTGACTTCTGAGGGAACATACAGAGAAATACAAAGTGACCTGAATACTTCACTGCCAGAGGGAGTGTTTTGGTCTCCCAGGAACTGGAAGGCACATTGAGTCCCAGGAAATATGGAATCTAACCTGATATAAACCTATGATTCATGCATCTCACGGCAGCTAGACCAGGCCAACTTCATGATTCTCCACCTGTTATGTGGCTACTGTTTTTGGTCTTGAGACATTTCTTAGTTTCTTTAACTATACAAATGGGTATGTAAGATGCTAGGACAAAGCTCACAGATCTAGAACCAAGCTTGCTACACTTTCCTGGGTGACATAAAATTCTTACATTTGTAAGACTTCACAGAAATGAATCTGAGAAAGTAAAACTTTATAAAGCTTATAACTCAAACTGAGGCAGCTCAGTCTCTGAATTTATAAAATACAGGGAAATAGCTTCTGAGAAAACTTTGTCTTGTGCCATGTCAATAATCCCCAAGGAATTTTATTAAAGTAAAATTTGCTGTTGAAATTGAAATAATCCAAGGACTATAACCAATGTCTTAGTTCCTTCTTTCATTGCTGTGATCAGATCTTTTACAAAAACAAGTTCAAGATGGAAGTTTTCTTTTGACTCACAGTCTGAATGGATACAGTCATCATGGCTGCAGGAAGAGCAGGATGAAGTGAATGGTCATATTGCACTGGCAATCAGGAGGCGGAAGGAAGGAGATGAATGCAAGTTATCTACCTACTGTTTCCGCCTTACTTTGGATTTACAATTGCTGTGAAGAGACACCGTGACCAAGCCAACTCTTTCAAAAAAGCAAAATAATATTTAATTGAGGGCGACTCCCTTACGATTTCACAGTTTCACTCCTTTATGATCATGAAGAAGAGTGTGGTGGCGGAGCTGCAGGACATAGGAAGCTGAATGTCTGTGATACTTAGTAAAGCTTGAGAAAATGATTTCAAGCCTACCCTTACTTCCTTTATCAAGGCCACAGCTCCTAATTATGCCACTCACTTTTGGGGACCATTGTCTATCAAACCACCACAAGGTCCCCCCCTTTTTATTCACTCTGATTTCTTAGCCTTTGAAATGACATAGCCCATGCTTAAGGTAGGTCATCTCAGCTCTGTTACCACAGTCTAGGAGACCTTCAGTGACCTGCCCAAGAACCTTACAATAATGAGGGTGAATCTTCTGGTTTCCAGAATGTCTTCAATGAAGCCTAGAAAAGAAGGAGGAGGAGAGGAAGGAAGAGAAAGAAGCAGATGAAGAAGAGGAGGAAGAGGAGGATGAGGTAGAGGAGGGGGAAGGAGAAGGAGGAAGAGGAGGAGGAGGAGGAGAGAATACCTGAATGTAAAAGAGTTGTGTTGCATGGCAAAACTGGCTAGCTAACACAAATAAGGCTGAAGTTCTCATCATAATGGATAGAAAGACCAAGGCAATGAATCGGGAAATCATGGTTGTTGTATTTTCTAGAAATTTGAAAAATGTTATAGATTTAACAATTCTTAAAACCTCAGTCATAAAGATACAAAAAAAGACACATAGAATGTTATAAATGGTAAAAACAAAAACAAAACAAAAAAACAAAAAACAAAAAACAAAAACCAAACAAACAAACAAAAAACCACCATGGGCAAATCAAATCTGTAAAAGACACCAGAGGAAAGGTAAACCTGAAACAGGAACCCTACAAGACTGACCAACTATCATCTCAAAAAAAAAAAAAAAAAAAAAAAAAAAAAAAAAAAAAAAAAAAAAAAAAAAAAAAAAAAAAAAAAAAAAAAAAAAAAAAAAAAAAAAAAAAAGAAGGAAAATAGAATCCAAAGGGGACATGTTTTTTATACACAAATAGAAAATAAAACTGATCTAGCACTCTGAACACACTAGAAATATTTTCCCCCACTACTGGTGATAGAACTCAGAATGTTTCAATGCTGGGATAGCATTTGAATAACAACATACTGCCTGATCCCTAAAATATGTTTTAAGGGTAAATTAAAGATGTTTCCACACAAATAAAATTTAAATTTACTTGGAAATGATTGCTAAATAAAAGAAATACTAAGTAAAGTAAGAAAAATAATTATATAATCAGTCATTTAAATGAAATGAAAGCAACAGGAATACTCAAAATAAGGTATCAATGTTTATAATATGTCCTGATGACCTGTGCTCTCTGCGGCATCCCAGCGCACTCTGGAGCAGGGGCAGCTGAACTCTGCACCTGGCCACACCCGCAGCTCCTGCTGCTCAGGGAATCTACTAGGAGCCCTACTGCGACCCTGAACTGAGTGAACTGAGCAAACCAACTGCAGGGGTCTCTGAGGGGCGGATTCGAACCCTGACCAGAGGTGAGGAGGGCT
>PVIH01023506.1:0-24682 GCA_004025045.1 Sigmodon hispidus | reverse complement strand
TCAAACTTAATGGAGAAAAACTCAAAGCAATCCCACTAAAGTCAGGAACTAGACAAGGATGTCCTCTCTCCCCTTATCTATTCAATATAGTTCTCGAAGTTTTAGCTAAAGCAATAAGGGAACGAAAAGAGATTAAGGGGATACAAATTGGAAAAGAAGAAGTGAAACTATCTCTATTTGCAGATGATATGATTGTATATATAAGTGACCCACAAAATTCTTCCAAGGAACTGCTACAGCTGATAAACACCTTCAGCAATGTAGCAGGATACAAGATTAACTCAAAGAAATCAGTAGCCCTTCTATACACTAAAGATAGAAGAGCTGAAAAAAGAAATAAGGGAAACATTACCCCTTCATAATAGCTGCAAATAGTATTAAATACCTTGGAGTAACTATAACCAAAGAAGTAACAGACCTATTTGACAAAAACTTTAAATCACTGAAGAAAGAAATTGAAGAGGATATCAGAAAATGTAAAGCTCTCCCATGTTCCTGGATTGGTAGGATCAACGTAGTAAAAATGGTAGTTCTACCAAAGGCAATCTACAGATTCAATGCATGGGAGATCTTTTCATTTTCTGATGTCTTTTAAATTTTCTTTCTTCAATGACTTAAAGTTCTTGTCATACAGGTCTTTCACTTCTTTGATTAGAGTTATCTCAAGATATTTGATGTTATTGGCAGATACTGTAAAGGGTGATGTTTCCCTGATTTCTTTTTTAGTTCTTTTATCATGTGTGTATAGGAGGGCTATTGATTTTTCTGTGTGAATCATGTACCCTGCTACTTTGATGAAGGTGTTTATCAGCTACAGAAGTTCCCTGGCAGTATTTTGGGTGTTACTTATGTATACAATCATATCATCTGCAAATGATGCTAATTTGACTTCTTCATTTCCAATTTGTATGCCCTTAATCTCCTTTTGTTATCTTATTGCTTTAGCTAAAACTTCAAGAACCATATTGAATAGATAAGGGGAGAGGGGACAGTCTGGTCTTATTCTTGATTTTAGTGGGATTGCTTTGAATTTCCCTCTATTTAGTTTGATGTTGGCTGCTGGCTGTTGGCTTGCTGTATATTGCCTTTATTATGTTTAGGTATTTTCCCTGTATTCCTGATCTCTCCAGAACTTTAATCATGAAGAAGTGTTTGATTTTTGTCAAAGGCTTTTTCTCACATCTAATGAGATGATCATGTAGCATCATGTCTGCCTGTGCTACCAGGTTCTCACCATGATAACAATGGACTAAATTTCTGAAACTAAATAGAGGGGACAAAATCTTCCTGCTCTTCAAAAAAGTAAAAGCTCCCAATACACAGCTGACCAAGAGGTAAGTGGTACCAGTCCCTCAGGCCAAGCAGAGACCTTGCTACTCTCTGAACCCAGACCCGGAGACAGATTCCCCCAATACCCCAACCACATCCTGCTTTTCACTAAACCAAAGAAAGCTGGGAGAGTGCCCTCAAGGCTAATTTCTAGCAAAACACAGCTAGAGAGATATCCCATGGGCCAAACCCTGCCCAAACCACAATCTGTGTCATCACACTCTGACAACTGGACCACCTGATACACAGCTGACTAAGAGCCAACAAAGAGCTGACTAAGAACAACCACTGTGACAACAAGAGACACACAGCCCCTTGGATTACAGCCAACTAAGACCCAACTAAGACCAGCCCCTGAAATTATTGGAGACATACATCTCCCCAGGCCCACAACTAACTAAGAGCCTACCAAGAGCTGACCAAGAGTGAACAAAGGAACCAATGGACAGATGCCAGTGCAAAAATACATATAACAGTATAAAGAACAACAAGACACCACCAGAAGAAGCTGGTAGCTTTACAACACCAAGAACTGAGCATAACAATGAAGAAGAATTAGAAGGAAATGACCTTAAAAACAACTTTATGAAGATAATAGAAGCTTTAAAAAAATATAAAAATCTCCCTTAAAGAAATAGAAAAAAATACAAACAAAAAATTGGAAGAGATGAAGAAATACCTGAAAGAAAACAAAGAAAACCAAAAAAAAATAGAAAAAGAAAAAATAAAACAAACAGGTAAAAGAAACATTCCAGGAATTAAAAATTGATATAGAAGCAATAAAGAAGGCACAAACCAAGGCAAAGCCAGAAATAGAAAATCTGAAGAAATGAACTGGAACTACAGATACAAGCATAACCAACAGAATCCAAGAGATGGAAAAGAGAATTTCTAGAGTAGAAGATTCAATAGTGGAAATAGATACATCAGTTAAAGAAAACACTAAAACCAAAAGAATCATAACACAAAATTCCCAGGAAATCTGTGATACCATGAAAAGGCCAAAACTCGAGAATAACTAGAATCAAAGAAGGAGAAGAATACCATCTCAAAGGCACAAAAATATATTCAACAAAATCATAGAAGAAAACTTTTCCAACCTAAAGAAGGAAATGCCTATAAAGATACAAGAAGTTTATAGGACACCAAATAGACTAACCCCTCCAAAAAAAAATCTGCTTGCCACATAATAATTTAGCCACTAAACCTACAGAACAAAGAAAAAATACTAAAAGCTGCAAAGAAAAAAGGCCAAATTACCTATAAAGGCAGACCCATCATAATAACACTTAACTATTCAATGAAAGCAGGAGGTGCTGGTCAAATGTTATACAGACACTAAAAGAGCATGGCTGCCAACCAAGAATACTATACACAGCAAAACTATCAATCACCATAGATGGAGTAAACAAGATATTTCATGACAGAACCAGATTTAAACAATACCTATCCCCAAATCCAGCACTATAGAAAGCACTAGAGGGAAAACTCCAAACTAAGGAAACCAGATACATTCATGAAACTACAAACAATTGATAATCCCACAAAGGAAAATCCCAAAGAAAGGAAATATACACAACTACCACCAAAAATAATGGGAAGTAACAATCATTGATTATTAATATCCCTTAATATCAATGGACTCAATTTACCTATAAAAAGACGCACATTAACACAATGGATACAAAAACAGAAGCCATCCTTCTGCTAATACAAGAAACACACCTCAACTTCAAAGACAGACACAAGCTCAGAGTAAAGGGTTGGAAAAAGACTTTCCAATCAAATGGTCCTAAGAAACTAGCTGGGGTTGCCATCCTAATATCTAACAAAATAGACTTTAAACTAAAATCAATTAAAACAGACCAGGATGTGCATTAATTATTCATCTCAGGAAAAATCCACAAAGATGAAGTCTCAATCCTAAATATTTATGCCCCCAATACAATGGCACCTACATATGTAAAAGAAACACTACTAAAGCTTAAACCTCATATCAAACCCCACACACTAATAGTGTGAGACTTCAATACCCCACTTTCATCCTTGGATATGTCAACAGACAGAAACTCAATAGAGAAATAAGGGATTTAATAGATGTTATGACTCAAATGAACTTAATAGATATTTACAGAGCTTTTCACCCAAAACACAAAAGAATATACATATTTCTCAGCACCCCATGGAACTTTCCCTAAAATGGACAACATACTTGGTCATAAAGCAAATATCAATAGATACAAAAATGTAAATAACTCCTTGTATCATATCAGATCACCATAGTCTAAAGTTAGAGTTCAACAATAACAAAAATCACAGAAAAACTACAAACTCATGGAAACTAAACATCTCTCAATTGAATCACCTCTGGGCCAAGGAAGAAGTTAAGAAAGAAATCAAAGACTTTCTAGAACTTAATGAAAATGAATCCACAACATACCCAAACTTATGGGACACAATGAAAGCTGTCTTAAGAGGAAAATTCATAGCACTAGATGCCTATACAAAAAATCTAGAGAAATCTCACACAAAAGATCTAACTGCACAGCTGAAGGCTTTAGAACAATTAGAAGCAAACTCACCTAGAAGGAGTAGACTGCAGGAAATAAAGTCAGAGCTGAAATCAATGCAATAGAAACAAAGAGAAGAATACAAAGAATCAATGAATCAAGGAGTTGGTTCTTTGAGAAAGTCAATAAAATAGATTAAACCTTTATCCAAACTCACCAAAAAAGCAGAGGACATTTCTTTTGCTGATCAGTACAAGCTGTCTGTTTTGCACCTAGCAGGGGTCTTTCTTGCTTTCCTACAGCCGAGCTGAGATGGGTTGTGGGCACATGTTTTATGTTCTGTTGCCCAGACCTGAGGGATATCCTAGCTGGCTTGGCTGAATGGCTGGGGAAAAGGTAACACCTCTTTTGCTGGTTTTCAACAGAGGCTGTGTCTGAATTTGTCAGGTTTTAATCCCTAAGCTCAATCAACTCAGTGACTGCCTGGATTTTTTGCTCATGGATTGATGAGTTGGTTTGCACTCAGTTGGTCCAAGCTAAAATGTGTTTCTTTGACTCTATACCAGTGCCAAAGTGTTTTCTTTTCCAGGCCTTGTGGCATTAGTCCCAGCATCAGGATGTGTATCTTCTGCTAGCCCTTTTACACTACACACAGGGCTTCATAAATTCACGCATTTTTTTCTTGCCATGAGTATTCTGGTGCAAAAAATTGGACAATTTAATGCTGGAGAAATTGTTGACATGATCAATTTTTATAGAAAAAAAATACTATTTGCTAAAGATTATACCAGAGACTTTATAATAAATAGCACTTTTTCTGGCACTCAAAGATTATTGCAATATAAAAAGACTCTAACAAATTGATAAAGTTCCATTTCTGTACAAAGTGCAAAATGTTACCACACTGATTTCATTTATTGGGTTTCATTGCAGTATGATTTTTTCTTCATGATTTTAAAGACTCCTGATACATGCAAATGCAAAGGTTTTGCCACACTAATTACATTCATATAGTTTTTTTCCAGTATGTGTTCTTTTATGACTTGGAAATCTACTTTGATAAGCAAATGACTTACCACACTGATTACATTCATAGTGTTTCTCTCCATTGTGTTATTTTATGGATTTGAATATAACTGTGATATACAATGACTTTACCACACTGATTATATTCATAGGGTTTCTCTTCAGTATGTGTTCTTTTATGCCTTTGAAGATTACTAAGACATGCAAATGTTTTACCACATTGACTATATTCATAGGGTTTCTCTGCAGTATGTGTTCTTTAATGCCTTAGAAGAATAGAGTGTAGTTGGATTTAGGCGTTATTTAGGAAAACCTTATTAGCTCCTGAGAATCAGGACCTCTACAGGGCATGGCCAGAATCAATTGGGACCTGGGGAATATCAAGATCTGTCCCTGTTTTGTTTTTTTTTTTTTCATTCTTGCATTCAGGGGAGCAGATCAGAGCTTGGCATGGGACAGTTCCCCTCTCCAAAAATCATCTTATAGTTTGATTATATTGTAAATGTTCATATATCTCTCAATAAATATTATACAAAATATTGCAAATAGGGATTTGTGGCACTCGGGATTCAGCACATGTGTCCTTACCATCGTCATTGTCAACATGCCTGCTGACATCAGCCAGTGGTCCCAGCCATTGAGCATGCAGGAGGTGGACGAGTGTCCCAGCACACACTGCAGGTCACCTATACCAAAGTGGATATGGATGAGATAGGCAAAGTGCTGATGCCCACCCAGGTTAAGAATAGACCCAGAAGCATTTCATGGGATGGCCTTGATCTAGGGAAACTCTATACCTTGGTTCTCACAGACCCTGATGCTCACAGCAGGAAGGACCTCAAATTCAGAGAGTGACACCATTTTCTGGTGGTCAACATGAAAAGCAATGACATCAGCAGTGTCAAGGTCCTCTCAGATTACATGGGATCCAGGCCTCCCAGTGGCACAGGCCTTCACTGCTACATCTGGCTGGTGTATGAGCAGAATAAGTCACAAACTCTAACGCACTCATCCTCGGCAACAGGTCAGGAGATCACCATGGCAAGTTCAAGGTGGCGGCCTTCTACAAGAAGTATCATCTGGGAGCCCCAGTGGTGGGCACATGGAATGACTATGTGCCTAAGTTGTATGAGCAGCTCTCCAGGAAGTAGGGATGTCCCTCACAGTATTGTTAAGTTGTATGAAGCATGCTGTTTCTACTCTTTTCTTCCTACCCCCTCACAGGAAGTCCTGAGCTGTACTAGAGTAGAGGTTTAGAGTGATTTCCTGCTGCCCATCCTTAGGATTCTAATAGTTGCATCCCTGTTTATATTTTCTCAAATTTGGGCTCCATCTGGGGGGGTGTTCTGATGGAGTCATTGTATTGTTAATTTAAGAAGCGAAGCTCTGAAAAGTAAGAACAGGTAAGAATAGGTCTATGGGCTAGTGTTGTCTGTATGTGGTGTGATAGAACCAGGCACAATGGCATCTTTTAAAATGTGTTTTTAGAGTGTTGTCACCCAAATGAGAGAACCCAAGGCTTCCATCTCAATTAAGCTCTAAGAGTCCATTTTGGTCAGGTGGCTGCATAGGTATTGATGTCCTGTAACTAAAGAACAGGGTTACTGTAGTGAGGTGTAGCCATGGAGAGAATCCCTGCTAAGCCTTGCTTCTCAATAGTGTGAGCAAAAGTCACTGGAGTTGCTGAGTGTGTTAATCTTGTCTGTTCATCATCAAATGAAAATAAAAGGCATTGGATTCAGAAGGAAAATATTGCAAATAAATATTTCTGCAATAGTAGAGTGATGAGCAAAAGCTTTACCACACTAATTACATTCATCATGTTTCTCATAAGTATGTGTTCTTTCATGCATTTGAAGACTACTTTCATATGCAAAGGCTTTACCACACTGATTACATTCATAGGGTTTCTCTCCACTATGTGTTCTTCCATGCTTTTGAGGATAATTGTGATATGCAAAGGCTTTACCACACTGATGACATTCATAATGTTTCTCTCCAGTATGTTTTCTTCCATGCCTTTAAAGATGACTGTGATATGCAAAGGCTTTACAACACTAATTACATTCTTAAGATTTCTCTCCCGAATGTGATATTTTATGCCTTTGAAGCTGTCATATGTAATAGCTTTAACACATTGAGTAGATACAGATTTTTTTCTCCAGTTTGACTTTTATTATGCCTGCAAAACTATTTGACACATGTAATGCTTTCCTACATTCAATACATTGTTAAATCATTTTATATGTATAAGTTCATTTTACAATTTGATCCAATTGTAATAAAAATCAGATCTTAAGGTTTTATCACTGTCTTTACACTCATGTTGTTTCCCTTCATTAATGGTTGTTTTGCATCTTTGTAGATTCTTGTTATGGTAAGATCTTTTTTACATGGTTCACATTTACGGAGTCTTTTTCTGCATGAGATTTTTTTATATATTATAAGAAATCTGGAAAACCTCAGAGTTTCAAAACCCTTATTCATTCATAAAGTTTTCTATACTATGAGACATACTATATTTTCAATATGTTCTAGACAAAAAGAACATGTACATAGTCCTAGTATTCACAGGGATTCTTTAAGTGTAAGTTTGTTTATGTACTAATAATAAAGTTAGAAAACCAAATTACTTGTATACTTAAATAAAATTCAACAAGAGTACTCAACATTGGGATTGCTACATATCTTCTGATTATTTTCAGAAATAGATATGTTATGTCTTTCCATATTCCTATGTTTATGTGTCATGTATCCAGAATGACATAGGTTATACTCAGTAAAGAAAGAATAACAAATAAAATATTTCCACATTGAATTCACATAGATTGATTTTCTGTTTCTCAGAGACATATGGTATAGAATTTAAAGATCTTCCTCAATAACTAAACACAATCACAATTTGTGTAGATAAGTAACACAAGCTTTAATATGTACAATGTATGAGCAACACTAGGTTTGCTTATAAAAAGGTTTTAGAGATTTTCTTATCACCTTTTCAATGTGTATTATGAGCAGTGTAAATTAGTGGATTGGCAGTTCTACAGCAAAGCTCACATGGTGCTATGATTCAAGTAGTAATATCTGTTAAAGCAATATTTTCTGGTCTTCTTTTTTAAAAGAATGCCTTGCAAACTCACTTTACCTACTTGAAATTGAGGTATATGGTTTTGTGAGAACTTACTAATCATCAGTGCACTTTAAACTGTACTTATTTACACAGATGCTTTTGTTTAAACTTTGAGAAAACTACATTTTTTCCAAAGGCCCATTTCTATCAGCCTGCACATGAAAATTACTTTTCATGTCTTCTAGAACAATGAGAATGTTCTTCTATATTATGGTCTTCCTATGTATATCCTAAAATATAGTATCAGAAAATCTATGTTATATATTGAAAAACAATGTAAAATTCAAGTTTCTATCTTCATCAGTTCTTAGAACTATAACCAATTTATTCAGCTCACTTGATTTTTTCAATTAAACTACAGAAGAACATTCATAACCAGCAACTGCCTGTCCTCTTACTTTAGGACATGAAAGAAAATCATTCTTACCTACAGTAGTGAGGTTCCTATAGGTCTTCAGCATCATGTCTTTGTAGAGATTTTTTGGGGGAAGTATCCAGCAATATCCACTCTTCCCAAGTGAAATTGACATGCACATCATCATAGGTCACTACATCCTAAAGTATTCGATGCATGTATACAACAAAAAGTACAGTACTGACAGCATTGTAAATGTACACTTCTTTGACAGTATAATAATATATTTATGGTGCTCCTCAAATATATTATATGATATAAACATTATAATAAATTCACTAAGTCACTTTAAAAGAAAATTAGATAAGAGATTCACTTCTGTCATTTCTGTACAGATATTATTGCTATATTATCTTGCAAGAAAAATACCTATTAACAAACATAAAGAGACAAATAAGGTATTCATATGAAGAGTTGTATGAACAATTACTAACTACAAAGAAAATTAAATTGGACGAACTGGCAGTATAGAACATACATTCTAAGGCACAGGCAGGTATATCTGCCTCTGAGTTGAATGCAAGCCTTGTTTATTTAATTAGGTCAAGAACAGCCAGACATACATATTAAATTCCTATTTCCCATGCAAAAATCAGTCAAACAAACAAAAAAGATAGAAAGAACTCAGATGGTTCTTTTTTTAACCAAAGTTTCTACAAAGAATTATCCATTCTCTACAGATCTGTATTCATCTTCCACAATTGTGAATTACTCTAACTTAAACTGTAGCATCAATAAGATTTTATTAAAAGATACTACATGTTTAAATAGTGACAAAAAGATAAATGAAAATATTAGCACTATATATGTTAATCATAAATAAATAACAAAGGGCAGGTTAGATGGCTCAGTATTACAGACAGAGCTCGTGCTGTTTTTACATATAGGAGGGCTCAGTTGCCAGTACATACATAGACAAACATAACTATCATTATTCCAAGTTCAAGTTTTCAGAGACAATCTTTGAGCAGTATGAGGTCCACTTACACATGTGTTGCATATCCATGCATATGAGTAAAATACTCATAAAAAAAAAACTCAAAAAAACACTACATGCAGAAAAAAGGCCATGTTTTTGCAATCCAATTACTCAAAAACTCATACAATATTAATATCATGAATACATGCTGTCCTAGAAAACTGAATGATACCTTCTGGCAAATTTTAAAATTCAAGGTATGGTAAAATTCAGTACAGTAGCATATACTTGACACAGACAAAAAGTAGTATTCTAGGTACATCACCCAACAATGTATGAACAAAAAGTCAGAAATGTTGGCCCAATATTCACAAATTTTATTTGGTACTATAATAAAATCCCAGAGCCAGATATTTAGAAAAATCTGAATTTTCAGAGAGAGAAAACCAACCACAGCAAATTCTCACCCATCCAGCTTCTCAGGCTGAGCAGTATAAGTCTCACCTTTACAGGTGCTCAGTCTGGTCAGACAGAATGGCTAAGTTTCTGACTTCTCCCTTATATTTTTTTCTTGCTCAGCTATTTTATTTCCTGGTTCAACTCTCCTAGAGATATAAATAAAGGTTTGAGATACCACTGTCTGTTTGATAGGCTTTGAACTCTCAGAGAACCAAAGGATCTCTGTCTCTGGAGTAACACGATTAGAAGCATGAGGCACCACTCCCTGGCCTTCATGGATTGAATGTGTGTGATTCTGTCATCTAATATTCCAGACAAATTTTATTAAATATACAATATTTTATTACAGACCTCATTATCCCAGGACTCAGGAGCCAATGTCATGGGGATCCATGAGGTTAACTTCATCTTAATGTACAGAGCTACATTCAGAACAGTCAAAGATACACCGACAAGTCTTTACCTAATAAACAAAAATTTAAAATAACTGGCTACTGAACTATTTTTGTATTAAATATCACTTGCTTCTATTGTATCTTATGTGATTTAGTCTATATTGGTGGTGAAGGCATGACAATATAAAATAGAAACTGACTAATTAGATTCTAACATTAGACACAAAGAACAAGATATGAATTGAGGCTCTAGAGTATCATATCATACCCCAATGAGAAATTTCACCCAGAAAGTCTCTTTCTACCTAAGCTTTTACAAGAAATCAAAAGGAAGTCACCAAGGAGAGACACATGTTCAAATACATCATACTAGCTAAGTGATTTGTCATTCAATAAACTGCATTTTGACCCAGGTCTCGTGGTCATCAATGAGAAAAATGTATGTAGTCACTTCAATGATCCTTATAACCTACAACAGCCTCTACACTATTCAAATTTTTAAAGCTGATATAAGGCTTCAAAGTAACTTCATATTACACCAGATATGTTGCCAATGAATTAGAAAATATTTACAGAAAAGCAGTCCAATTTATAAAGACATATGGCCAGATGTCTAACATGTTGAACCTGGTTTATATGTACAAAGCAACCTAAATGCAGTGCAAGACTCTTGCTAATTCTGGCTTATATCTAGGACAGTAATAAGCTCTGCACAAATTTTTAGGATTAATTTTATGGTACAAGAGTCAAAGTACAACCAACTACCTATTTTTATGTTGGATCTTGATATTTGTATGAGTGACATGGAATGCTTTACTGAGGACTGGTGAAAATGGCTTTCATTCAGAGAAATTGGTGAGGAAAGGATTTCCTAACTAGCCAGGGCTACCTCATATAACCTGATCTTATAGACCCAAGAAAGTGCTGCATGTTCCCTTCTTTATGCTCTAAAGTTACACTCAGAACAGAAAAACACATTTTAAGATGTAAATGATTCTAATATCACTCTCGCTTGTAGACTTCCCAGTAAGCTAATCTCACCCAGCACCTTATAGGCCAAACTCTGAGGGGCCTCCCAGCTAAGCTGCTGTGGCTGCATGCTCTGAAGACACATTCAGATCTCCATAAACAATCCACTTCTGAAGGAACCTGACATTTTTATGATTGTTAATCACAAAATGTTAGTTTAAAATGTTAGTGACACTTAAAAAATATAGGGTATAGTGCACAACTTTTAAATTTTTCTTTGATTCCTCAATAGTTGAACTTTATAATTCCCTAAACATGCTTTATAAAGTTATTTTATAATTTAATAACAAAATGACTGTTTCTTTCTTGGTAACTGGAGCTGTAAATCATAGCCCCATAAATAAGGTTGAGATTTATTACATGTGTGTTGTAAAAATAACTCTGCTTCTTACTGTGTACTTAAGAAACAAATGTGGCCCTTAAATGTAACTTTTATATTGCCTGAAAGTTTCTGTTGGGTATATATAGCCATGTAAAACAAAAAGATGAAGATTTTGTTGAGTATACATAGCTATGTAAAACAAAAAGATGTAGATACAATGGGATAGAATAAAGAAAGTGACCATCAGAATGCATGTGAGTTTGTCTTGTTTCTAAAATGCCCTGAAGTGAAAAAGTCCTACAGTCTCTCTAGTCTGCAGCTTTTCTTTAATCCCTGCTGCATCCCAGAAGCTGGTCTTCCGAGGAGCAATAGACACTCAGAATATCTTGACAGTGGTATCATGTAAAATCAGCAGGAAAGTTACATCTTGCACAGAAAACCAAAGAGAGAAATGAAGACATAGTGAAGGAAGTTTAGACCAAGGCAAGACTGTGATACATCAAGGAAAACACTGAATTCTGTATATTTGTCTCAGAAACATAAGCTTTCAATTTCAAAGTGCTTAGATGGTCATATCCCTGCAACTTGCCATTCATCTCTCTCTTAGATTATATATATTAGATTGTATATAAGATCACTGCATATATATACAGCTGTGTTACCAGGGAAAATGTTTTTACATTTTACATTTAGGTATTACAATATATTGTGGTCTCAAAATGAGACCCATGCTGCTGTTTAATATTATTTTAAGATGTGTTATATGCTGCTGTTTAATATTATTTTAAGATGTGTTATATTTGTTTAGGCTGTGATACATTTATTTTTAATGAGGCAAAAATGCATTTCATTCTTTTATGTTACATAGTTTACCTCTAAAACCAGGGTATTTTGTCTGCCAAAAAATATCTGATTGGTTTAATAAAGAGCTGAATATTCAATACTTTGACAAAAAAAGATAGGCATGTTTGGCATGCAGAGAGAATAAATGGGAGGGGAAAATGTGGGAAGAAAAAAGGAGCAAGAAAGGAGAGGGCACAGGTTGCCAGCCGTCCAGCTTCACAAAATAGCTCCTAACATTTTATTTTATTGTTATAACTTGCTTTTATGCTGTTGTGGTTAAGCTCTCAACACAATGGGAATTTAATTGTGAAAAGCATTTCACAAAATGAATGAATTATTTGACTGATTGTGTCATTTCACATTTTATCATTTTAGGAGCTTAAAATAAAAACTCAAGCTATCATGTGAAATCCATGGATAAATACTGTTTACTGACTGAAGTTAGAGTAGAAGAAGGGGAGGAAATGGGAACTATGGATGGTACATAAAATTAAATAAAAAATAAAAGAAAATGAATGAAACAATTAAGAAACTACAAACATCAGAGAACAGAAACTAGTGGAGACCAAAAGCAATAAAGCACTTAAAGAAAATGTTAAAATATAATACCCATAGCTGACATTTTAAAGATAAAAATCTTAGCTATACTGACTTTGAAGAAAGAGTAGGAATTTATCTAAAAGAGAAAATTTCATTAAGAATGGATAGATGGGTTTTGTCCATATGCACTTGTTGGATCCTGAAATCTGTAACCTGATACACAGAGTCATAACCAATTGTCTTTTTCTCAAGCCTCTGAGCTGACATAACTGTGTTAAGAAAGACTGTGCATATTTTCATAGGAGAATTGCTTAATTAAAAATTCAATACCTCTTGGTGCAATTTGATGTTCCTGTATTGTATAGCAATCAGTCTGGTCTGTCTCTATTTACAAGATATCAATTAGTACATTCTGGGAGATTACAAAATCATTCCTGCTATAATCAGGTATTTTTTATAATGATAACACCAGCAATTGATTCCATACCTTGTTTTCTGAGGCAGTATACATATAACATGTCTTCTAGTCTGGTGTGAAGGAAAAATTCATGCTGCACATACAAATCTATTTCCTTTAACTACAATGAACATTCAATAACATGACACAGATGGCTAATTTTGAAACTCTGAGGTGAGAAAATTATTTAATTTATGATTTTGAAGGTATAATATAAAGAGCAGCAATGTCATTGCCCTGAAGAGCATCAGACTGTAACCAAGGCCATTTGGTTAACTTGATCAACACAAGAGACCTTGTTTCAGAAATATATTTCTAAAATTCTGGAAGTAAAGGTGTTCTAGAATTAATATATCTTCCCAGAAAAAATTATTTCAGACACTTAAGAGATTAATAAAGAAAAATCTCTTTAATGATAGTGTACAGCCATCTTGCTAATGCTCGAAGGATAGGCAGCCTACAAGATATTTGCATTCCACAAAGGCTGTTATCCTTGTATCTTTTAGGTTAATGATCCAGGATACACTCTGAATAATTAAATTGGGAAAGGAGACTGCAAGTCTATGCACTTAACCAGATGAAAGACTTATGTAGGAAATATATGCTGCGTGAATTCTGGCTGTATTGAAAGAAACTCAGAGCCAGATATCGAGGAAAGGCTGAAATATCAGAGAGAGGAAACACCAGTCGAATCTCACCCTGCTGTCTTCCAGCTTCCTCAGCCTCGCTCCTGGTTGCATCTAAATGTTCTGTTTTCCTAAGCCTGCCTTAAATACCCTTCTCGCCCAGCTGTGTCCCATCCAGGTTAGGATTAAAGGCATGAGCTACTCTATTTGGTAGTTAGCCTTGAACTCACAGAAACATAGAAAGATCTCTGTCTCTGGAGTTATGGGATTAAAGGCAGGCATAGGTCACCACTCCAGGCTTTCCCTGTGCTGGAATTAAAGGTGTGTTCCATTGAAGCCCAGCTGTTTGGCTTTGTACTCACAGAGATCCAGAACTTCCTGAGCTATGTCTGCCTAGTTTTTGACTGTGGGTTGATCTATTGATATTACAGGTTTTATTAAATATGTAACATATCACCACAAGGATAATTTCAGAAATATTTCTTAGGCATACCGCTGACCTGAAACATGAGAACCATCAGGGTTTATCAAGAATAGCACTGAGCATGTATGGCATACCAGGCCTGAATGGTGGTTGTGACCCTGGAATGCCCCACTTGGACAGCTTGTTATATGACTGTTCTTTGATATGGGGATGAGTATAGTGACCAATTGAAAATAAGGAGTGTCTCCATTGTAATGGTTTGGTACCAAAGATCTGGACAATCTTGGTGAACAAATATGCATCCTAGTATGCTAATGTCTAACAATCCTCATTAGTATACATTGATCCTTAAGCTATTTTAGAGACATCCCTCTCTTAACTAAATTTTACTTTCTGTGACCTAAGCATTGGGAAATTCTTTATATCACCTACTCTCTTCTTCTACATCACAAGAAGTAGAGTGAAACCAAATGTAAAAGATTCCATTTACCACATCCACAAAATTAAATACAAATTAATCTTTCACTGAAATGTTAGATGTGAAGTGCAGAACTTCTAGAAGATACTAGAGAAACTAGGCCACTCCAGTTTTGATGAATTGCTTTTATGGATGTACAAAATTATGTTGACCTGGATTACAAAAATGGCCCACACAAGCTTCCTGCTCTTATTGCTGTGTACAGAGGCAGCTCATGGAGCAAAGTTATTCAGAGACAGACACCTGGGTCCGGGGAGTTTCCAGAACCACATGGGACATCACAGGCTACCAAATCTGTCTGCAGTCTACCATCCAACCCCACAGAGGACTACCATTCTCTGCATTTGTTCCTCCCAATCTGCCAAAACAGTCCATCAATCAGCATGTCCTGGTGTCCTGGATGTCCCATGATCCCTTCTCAGCTCCCTATAGCAGCTCTCACAGAACAGCACACAAAACACTGAAACACACTTTGCTACAAAGCTAAGCCTGCATCCTGGTCTCAGCAGAAGTTCCGTACCACTTCTGACTGGCAGGCCAGACTGGGAGGTCTTGACTGACTACTTAGAAAATAATGACAAGAAAACTTCCCTTAGGGCTACACTGTGCTTAAAGACACACCACAATGACTCCTGACCTGTCTTTTACTCCAAACCTAGACTTTTTACAGCTATAGAGATAAGCATTTTAATGGCACTTGCTTTGGCTCAAATAGCTGACCCTGCTATCTTCCTGCACTCTGTGGGTGGGGACTTCCCATTCTTTTGTCTAGAAACAATGTGGCTAGGTTTCATAGCCTATTATTTATTATACAGTGGAATAATTTCCCTCTCCTTGAGGTGGAAAAGTATTCAAAATATTAAAAATTAAGAGATTTTAAGGCAAAAAAAATAGATGTGTGTTTTGTGGCTTTTGTCTGAGGTCAGGCTAACTGAAGTTACTTTTTATCTGATTATCGCAAGGACTTCAGGCATCCAGGAGAGAAAAGAAGGGATCGGATTACAAACAAGAAGGCAGGCCTTCCTCTCCCCCAGAAGGCTGGATGAGGCTCCATTGCTTTAGGAGTCTTCTCCTGAAGCTCATTTCAAACTCTTAACAACTTAGGAATAATAAAAAGTGTAGCCTTCACAATAAGTGGAATACTTTGAGAGAAATGGAGCACGGAAGAATGCCTCCATGAGGACTACCATTAGCTACTACATCTCACTTAGTTGGGAGCTGAATAAAAGCAGCAGTATTAGCCATGGTTTTCTTCTTGAAAAGAACTGATAGAATAAATCTCTGTATGTATTTAGAAAGTTTATTTATTAGAATGTTTCACAAGATGTGGTCCAGCTAATCCAACATTGTCCAACTACCATTGGAAAATTAATGAATTTACTAATTCTGCTATGCACTAGGCTCAGCTGATTCTCCGTATACAGCAGGATTACTAAGAATTGGATTCTAAAGAGAGTAAAGGAATGGTCTTCCCAGCCACATCCAGGGCAATCAGCCAATGTGGAAGACCTTTCTTTATATCCTTTATATATATAGGCTGTCTCCAGAAGGACTGAACAATTTCAAAACTTTTAATTAAGTAAAATTCCTTGCAGGAATACCCAATTCATTATTTGTTTATTCCAGAGGTCAGTTTCACTACCAAGAATAGTCATCCATGACAGCAATGACAGAAGAAATGAGAAAAATGTCTTCCCTGCAGGAGGCATGGAAAGCATGAGCATTATTTAAGAAAGAATGCTTTCCTAAACAAAGGAAGAATGGGAATTTTATTTAGGGAGTCTACACATGTTCTAGACATGTTCACAGAGAGTTCTCTCTCTTCCCAAGCATGCTCAGTTAAGAAATCCAGTTCTGGAGCCCTTTGTTGGAGGTGACTTTTTTATGTTTTTGCATAATTTATCAACATAGAGAAAAACAGACAAATTTTTGGAAGGCCTGTTATCCCTCAATGCAGGGCTGCCTTTAAAAAAAAAGAAAGAAATCCAGTTCTGAACATAATCACAATGTAGAAGCAGAGAAATTTAGAGGCCTTCTCACCTCAAAGTTATGCAGAACCATATACAAATTATAAAATAATGGAAAAAATGCCTCTGCCATGTTCATCTTGTACCACAACGTTTGCACTAAAAATCAAGGAAATGATGTTGTAAAGTTAAATTTTTTGGAGCCTATGATACCTGTCAATCGTGATGGTTATCTAAATGATAGATGTATCAATGTCACAATTCTCATAAAAACATAGTACAGAGAACAGGAATGGATGAAAAAGTCGCCTATCAGTACTATGTTCACTGCTGTTAGTTTAGTGGCTCTACTGAGCTATGTTGAGCTCCAAACAAGTCTACTTTTGCCTCTGTGCAGGCTGGCTCTGAAGACGGCCACAACCTTTTTCATGCAGCAAAGAAGAGTTTATTTTAACTATCCCTGGCTGCTGTCTTTCTTAGGCTGGTGACTGTAGAGAATTCCATTTATTTATTTTTGCATTTTAAACCTGTTTTTTATTTTAGTTATGTGGGTGTCTGGCTTGCATGAGTCTGTGCACAGAACCTACAAATGCCAGAAGAAGGCAGAAAATGAAGGGCCTGTAGTTATAACAAATGGTTAACTGATAGTAAGTTCTGGGAATAGAACCTGTGTCCTCTGTACCAACAAGTAATGCTATTAATTACTGAGCAATCTCTCCAGCCCCTGTTTTTGTTTAAAATATATTCCTATACATTTCATTTAAAAGATACTACACCATTGTACCATTTTTTTATCTATATTTCATCTCTTCTCAAATACCTCCCATCCAATTTTTTCTTTGTAAAGTATGTATGAACAAGTATGCTGAATTATATGAAGACAACTTGCCCAGTCTAATTTTGCTGCCTTAATATATATGTAATAAATGATAAAATAGTAACACACAGGGAACTCAAATTTTATGTTAAAGGTCACTATTAAATGTGTCTTAGTAGTCAGCCTTGCCGATGTCTATCAACTGATATCTGGATTCTATTCACTTTGAGCAATATACAGAAAAATGGAGTGTTTTTATTTCTATTAAATGTGTAGAATAATCTGACTTAATGGAACTTTGGGGAAAATATTAATTTGACTGCTAATTTTATGGCACATTCCTATCAAACATGATATTTCCATTTATAGTCCCCAGATTCTCATGTTAATTATAACATAAAACACTTTTAGATTCATAAATCTCAGTCTTTAAATTTTTTAACATTTTAAAAGCCTCTTAAAAATATATACTGTGAGAAAAATTGAGTAACAGTCCACTGTTTTCAGAAAAAGGAAAAAAGAAGCATCACAAATAATCAATCACATTTAAGAAAACGAAAACAGAAAGCTATGCTTCTGTTATTCCCATTTTAAATGACTTTCTATATCACAGTGGCCAAATTCTGATAAAATTAATAATATTCTGGTCTCTCCATTTATAGCACACAGAGATTTTCTACAATGCTAGTTCTATTTCAAACCTGGAGTTGTCCCTGGTTATCCTATGAATCTAGAATTTACCACACCTTCAAGTAAGTATAAGAAAAAATTCAATTTTTAGTAATATCTCAAATATTAATGAGCCATGTTTAAGATCAAAATATCTCTTTTCCTTTAGGAATTCCTTTCCCAGATGTTATCAGCAATTTTCTGAGGATTGCCAGGAGAGAATTATGACCCTCATGTAGAGTAAGGAACAATGCAGACCTCTTCAGAGCTAGCTTTTACCTTATTAAATTAGAATCTCACACAATTCTCTTCAAAAAATGACTTATGATCTTTTCATCAAAGAGGAGGAGAAAGACATAGAGACACAGAGAAGAGAAAGACACGTTCAGAAATATAGAGATATTTCCATTAAAATAAGACTTATTCAGTCACCAAATGTGTAACATGTCTGTGTATGAATTTACATTTGGCACTCATGTCTTTCTTTCAACTAATATCTGTGCTAAATCTATGACAATCATCTCTTTTTACTGAGATGTGGTCACATGAGGCAGAGAGAGATGGATCTCTGCAAATTCCAGGCCTAGGCTCTCTACTACATTGTAATTTTCCAACCAGCCATAGTTAGAGGGTAAGGTTGTGTTTCATAACAGACTCACTCCAAAACTCTCTACTTGACAAACTTCAGACCTGTGAAAATAGTTTACCAGATAAAGTCCTCACCTTGCAACTATCCCTTTACTTCTATATTATAAAGACAGATAAAACACTACATGCATATAATCCAGTGCTTTTAAAGCAAAATAAATGGCAGAAAAAGGAATTCTAAAAGCTTATGTACATATAATAGCAATTAGAGGCCCTGTCTCAAAAATGCTGAAAGAAAAAGGCCAAGACCCAAAAATTTTCCGTGACTTTTACAGCCAAACCATGACATACACGCACACCTTTCTACACATAAATAAGCACATACATACAGTCATAAGTAAACAAATAATAAGATTAGACTTGGATGATATGGTATACACCTTTCATTCCAATACTTAGGTGGCAGAGGCAGGCAGAATTCTAGGAATTTGAGGCCAACCTGATCTACAGGCTGAATTCAAAGACAGCCAGAAAAACAGAGAGGCTATGTCTCAGCATAACATTTCAACTCTGATTTGTATTGACTCATCCTGAAATCCTTTTCCAAAGTTCATTGAAGTGTCCCAGCTTAACCCCAGTAGAGGCCCAGAGGTCCAGAACAATATTTCTTAAAAGCATTTAAGATGTCAGCCATCTGTTCCTGTCAAATAATTCACAGGAAGAAATATAGCAAATTATGATAGCAGAGCCAGGCATATTTTTTAAATTCAAGCCAGTATGCTCTACAGAGTGAATATGATAATAAGCCATTTCTCAATAAAGCATGCACACACACACATATACACTCACAATGTTAACTATATTTTTGGTTTTTTGTTTAAGACATTAGAAATCTTCAGCTAGCCAAAAACTCATATCCTATATTTTAATAAATAATATACACTATTTTATAACAAATTACAGTAAATATTTATATCTATAATATTGCTCATTATTTGAAACATAACACTTTTCTATACAAGTGGGAGCATCCAAACTATTGTTTTTATATTGACTTAAATTTCAAGAGAACTGGAAGTGGGAGAAATTTTATACTGTTTACATTACTTTAGGTTGTTTTCCTCTAAACAATCATTTTATAAAAATCAGTATCAATCTTTTCTTAAGCTTTTTCCAATTTAAGTAAATTAACTACTTTATTTGTAAAGATTACACTGTTTGTTTTGATGCTAAGGCTCAGAATTTGAAGCTTAAAACAATATCTATTAAAGTAAATAATCCAGCTATCAGTAATCCAATAAAATACTTTAGAATATTTTTCTAAAATAATTAGAAAATTTCCAAGTATTGAATTGAAGTTACTGCAATGCCGCCTTATTTTCAACTTTACTGAAATCCAAAGATAAAAAGAGGTGTTGATATGCAATTAGACTATTATTGCATACTAGTATATGCTAGTATCACAGTTAGTTAAATAGTTGATATGCAATTAGACTATTATTGCATACTAGTATATGCTAGTATCACAGTTAGTTAAATAGTTGTTACGTATTTTCATAAAATGAAGAGTGAACATGGTAGATTACTACAATTTCTATTAACATATGAGGAGCAACTTCACAAGACTGTGCATAATATATGGGTAATGAATCACGTACTGTCTTGGGGCTTCTATTGCTGTGAAGAGATACCATGTGTAAGCATTCCCAGCATGTAGCAGCCATGTGGCAAACCCAACATGGTGCTGGCAGAACTCACCAAGTACAGAGTGCATACCCCTAGCCATGGCTACATAAATCTGTGCCCACCTATTCTCTTAAAAGGAGCCACCATGTGAAAGTCTGTCTCTTTTTCTCTTCTGCTTCTCTCTCTTGTACACTCCTGGTAACTCTCCTGAATAAACTCTAGTGTGGCGCTGGTAGTGTGTGTGTCTGAGCTCATGTGTGAAAGCATGATCTAGGGCTCACTACCAAGTCACCTCCCATCTGCCCCTGTGTAACTCTGGCTGTTCTGGAACTCACTCTGTAGACCAGGCTAGCCTTGAACTTGGAGATAGACCTGCTTCTACCTCCTAAATGCTGGGATTAAAGGCATATGGCACCACTGCCCAGTTCCAATATTTTTAAATCATAAAAGTAACACATTTATGCATATTCTTTGATTCATTAAATCAAATATTATACAAATTATTTGCCTTCACTTACAATATTTTAAACAAGCCATTTGGATGTGAAGAAATCCTTAAGGTCTTTCATTTGAAAGATTCCAACTGAGATAAGGATTAAAGCCTACCATGAAGAATTTCTACCTGTATCATCACTGATCATTTGGAATTTTTCCTTATGATCTCATGCAGAAAATAAATAAATAAATAAATAAATAAATAAATAAATAGCTTTAGTTTCTTAAAGTGCTTTGTATGTGATTTTTAATTCTTAGCATTTAATATTATTCAGTTAATATCTTATAAAATCTGCTACTTAGCCTATTGTGGGACAGCAGTTCAGGAAAATCTATTCTATTGCTTGGTGTAAAATACAGAAACTTGATCTATTACTTTATACATTTTTCTATTATTGGGCAAAGTGTGCATTACTTAGTGAAGAGAGAAAACTTAGCTCAAGAAACCCGACTTTGCATTCTAGTAGCTGTTTTATAAAAAGGTAAAATAAAGTTTAGTTTCACATTTCTGATTGTGGGGGGGGAGAGGAGAGCTGCCCAAGTCTTGTAGAAGAATAGTCATGCCTGATCAGTCCTGGGAAAAGAATATGTCCTAAAAGAATAGACCTAGCAGGGGGCCTCCCCAGGCTGAGAGAAGAATAACTTCTTCCTACCTGCCCAGCTCTGGGAGATTAGCCAAGACATCTGCCCAGTTCTGGGAGAGGAATATATTCTTGCTTGCTCAGTTCTGGGAGAAACCAGCCACCTCAGGTAGGGTCCAGATGGGGTCCATCCAGGTGGGGTTCAAAGATACTCAGGGGCAGAAAGACCCTAAAAATGAGCCAATCAGTAGCACGTCATCACCCTGTTTCCAAGCAACCAACTTTGTTGTAACTTTTTTCTAAAAATGATCCCTTACAATCAAAGACACCAGCTACTTCTTGCTCTGTTATCACAGAATCTTGAAGTAAGCTCCCTGCCTGGCTTGTATTGCGCTGCCAATAAACCTTGCTGTTGCATTCTGGACATCCCTGTCTCTGGTGGTCTCTCTGGGGGTCGAGCTCTGGACATAACACTATCGTGCTGGAATTTCACCATTTAAGTCTTTATATTGGGCTTCATGGTACACATATGCCTGCCTTGTCTAATTAGCTGCTCTTTATTTCTCAGATGAAGAAACTGAGCCTTGAGGATGACATAAGGTAAGTGAGCAGATTTGAGTCCATGTCTGACTAGGAGCCATTGAAGCACAGCGCCGTGACTCAGAAAACACTTGGTATCATAAGAATGAAACTGTGGTCCTGAATGTGTGCATACCCGGCTCTCTGAGGTATGCTGTCCGGAAGCAGACCTCTATCTATTCAGAAAGCTCACACCCTTTGCCCCTGGGTAAACACTTTGCTAGTAAATCTGGAGGATAAAAAGACAGATGAGCATCGATCCCCTTTACTAGAGGACCTCATGGTCCCTCGGAGTGAAAAAAAAAATGGCTTCAACCTGCACAGTTCTATCTTAGAGAGACTGAGGAATGGGAAGCTTGTTCTTTCCTTGGCTCAAGGTTTTCTTTTGAGAAATAAATGTCTGACAGGAAGAGAACAAATGAAATGAACAGATGGACTGATCCTCCGATAGTCTTGTCCTTTGAGTAGATGGACAGATGAACTGACCCTCCAGATGTCTTGTCCTTTGAGTAATTGCCCATTTGTTAATTGGATGTTGGAGCATGAAGACAACTTCACTTTGTCTTTTCTTGAGCAATAGCTACATCAGGACCACGTTCCCAAACTCAGTGATCTAAGTGGATGTCTGTACAAACAGTAAAAAGTGGGGTCTGGGAGCCCCTGACATGCTTCTTAAAATACTCTCAGTCTCAGCCTCTTCCCTTGCTCTCTCTTTGCACTATTGTCTTTCCAGTCTTCCCTCCCACCCCACTCCACTTTCACCAGTGAGGCGCCAGGTCTCCCTTCTTGTCCACAATGTAACTCTGCTCTCTATTCTATCCAATAGTCGTTCTTCCAACATCCATGAGTGGTGTGGTCACACACTGACCTGAAAGTATATTTACACCTTCACAAACATCAAATTTACTCTCATGTAAATGCCTCTGGTGCTTAGAAAATCTTATTAATGCTCTGGGGAAGTCTCTCTTTATATATAGCTGAATTGTGTATGCTGAGATATAGATGCTCTTTGTCTATTCTTAACACATTTAGAAAATAGCCAATCACCCACCTACCAATCTAATAAAGAGTCTTCTTTATTAGAACTCCATTATTAATTCACCCTTCGGCCCTCACTTGTTTTCAAGCCTGAGCAATCACAGTTCTTTTACCTCCCTGCCCAGCTCTTATTTTTCAAACCCTTTAATCAGCTTTATGGCTCTCCTTTGAATGCCTTCCCAGCTTCCCAGCTCCCTCTTTGGTTGCTGTACTGATATCTGGACACAGAACTTTAATAAGTCTTCAGTCAGCCTGAGTGAGATGTTTCTTCATACCAATCTTATGCTTGAATAGTGACATTGTGTTCAACTGTGGGACATGCAAGCACATGCTCACCAGCTTACCCCCTCCGAATAACACATACCAGGTAGAATTAGATTCTAAGCAAATGGTGTGCTCACCAGGTGAAGTAACATAGTATATCCCATGTGAACCATATAACTTGAATAATAATACCAAGGGTTGAGAATTTCAACAGTTTATTATTCTGTCTTTTCCAGTCTTAGTTTTAATGGGCACACTAAAATTATGGGGTCCTAAGGAAGAAATAAAATGGTTAATAAGCATGAAAAATATTCATTCTTACAAGTAATAAAAATTCAAACTAGAGTGAACATTTTTTGTTGTCATATTGTTAAAGATTTAAAAATTCTTGGATGATGTGGAGAAACAAACTGTTGGAGGAACTGTGCAACTGCTTACGGGCAGTGTTGTGGGGTATTTGCACACTGTGAAGATATATTGCTGTGACTGGTTTAATAAAGAGCTGAATGGCCAATAGCTAAGCAGGAGGTATAGGCAGGACTTCTGGGCAGACAGAGGAAGTAGGAGGAGATAATAGAGGTATAAGAGAAGCCAGGAGACACAGAGAGGAACCAAGAGGTACCAATGGAAAAGAGGTAATGCCATGTGATAGAATGTAGATGAATATAAATGGGTGAGCTAGTTAGGAACAAGCCTAAGCTATAGACTGAGCTTTCATAGTTGATGAGAAGTTTCTATGTCATTATTTGAGGCTGGTAGCAGAAAAGAAAGTCTGTCTACAGGCAGTTAAGCAATGTATGTTAAAACTTACAAAATATATAATTATTGCCCCCAGCAACTTTACCCATAGAAAAACATTTTCTGAACATGTACAAGTACACAAAGTTACAGAGAAAAAATACTTACTGTGCTACTATGAGAGCAAAATTGTGGCTTTGAAATAAAGAACAAGCAAGCTAAAGAACCATATGTAAAAGCAAAAGAAATCTAGAAACAGGCACCTATACTAAAGATGTCTGTACACTGTTTTGAGGTGCGGGGTAAGGCAGGGTGTCTGGGGGGGATCTCACTGTTCTGGAGTGGGGGATGAGGCAGG